>CM054060.1:260398174-260695289 GCA_028641055.1 Alopecurus myosuroides
AAGGTTTAATACGTAGGCTATACATAGGGTTCACTATCCATGATATATGAAAGATATATCATAGTTGATTTTGAAAAAACTCGGTATGTTTGTTGAAGAAGATACTTCAAAATAAAATAATATAGTTTTCTTTCTCTTGTAGATATCACATGTACAAGAGGTTTTGTAAAACTTTGTTAAAAGAAAGTTTTCTCTTTGCAAAACTTCTTGGAATGAACTTCCAGATTTTGTTTAAAAAGGAAAGATTTTCTCTTTGCAAAACTTCTTGTAAAACAACCTCTAGTTTTTCCTCAACGGTACCTCCACGGTACAAGGTTCCCTCTTTCAGCACTTCATAAATTCAACTCCTTTTTGAAACTCCTTTTTGAAAACATTGACACAATGCTAGCTACATGGCCATTCAACTGTCCATATCCGAGGACGCGGCTATTCCGAATAGTTTGACTCTGCAGAGTGTACACAATCCAGAGATTCAGTACATCCGCCGTGAACAACCACGGACTGTAACAACAGTATGTAAACATCAGCTGACCGATCCTAACCATCCGCTATGTTCAAGCTAGAATATGCCTATCTCTTCAGTTGAGTGTAATCTCCCCGGAAATAGGTACCACCTCGCCAAGACAAGAGACTCAACTGTCGCACCTGGAGGAGAACTTAATCCCTCACTGTGTATGTCCCGTATTCGCCTCCTAGCGACATTCCGGTTCGAGGGAGTACGTCCCCTTATAGAAAATTGAGATAGATACACACTAACAAAAACAAACTTCAAGTTAAGCCTCGTGCTCATGTTGAGGTAGGGTGGCAGTATGGTAAAGGTTGTCCAGCAAATAATAGGTTATGTGTCATTTTTGTAAAACACCTTTTCCCCAAAAATGACCACTTCAACATTCCTCCAGTGGATAAGGCTCAGCCTTTCCATCGGGTTTTCCATAAAGCCTTTGCTTTGCAAAAACATATTTTTAGGGTGTCCACTTAGGGACTTATACTTTGGTGGTAATAAATACCATATGGTGGCTATGGGCTTGGTAACACCAAGTATCAACTACTGGCACAATACTATATAATATTAATAGTAGTAGTAGTCACTCAAAAATAGTTTTTGGTAATCAAAGTTTTTTTGTAAAACTTTTCAGAAGTAAAACATGCATCATAGATAATGATAAGTATAGTAACAGCAAGCATCAGGATGGCTTGCCTTAAATCTCTTAGTGTCCCTGGCCTTCGAGTAGGTTGAAATTGACGCACAACTCTACAGCTACTTCTTCTTCGCCTTCGTTTTCTAACGTTGTAAAAGAATAAAAGACACACACTCATAACTAAAGAAGGGAAAACAACTAAACAAAGCAATACGTAAAGCAAGCAAACTTTATACTAGCGCACACGCTCGAGAAGTTACTGTGAAAACTATCTCACCAACTCTCATGGTACAAGACTATCATCAAACAAACATATGGTTGAGAAAACCATACCCCACATCTTATATATCATATATGGAGTGGGAGTACCACTCTCATACCAAGATACATAAGAAGCTAAAAAATATAGCTTGTGGTCACAAAGGTGAGACTACTAAAATAATAACAATCTATCAAAGCAATACCCATGGCAGTGGGTATTAACAACACACACACAATCATCACCACATAGTTTATCACTAAACTAATGCATAGATAACAAGAATACTTCTAAGCACAACAACAACACTAGCAAAACAATAACCTAAGTACAATACTCATGCTAAGGTAAACACTCAAACAAACCATAACAACAAACCAACATACTACAGAAGAATAAGCTAGTCACTATCTATGCTTAAGTCTACCTCCAAAGTTAAGGAATTCATCAATCATGAAAATAAACAAACAAAAAAGTAGCTCAACCAATGGTAACAAGTCATAAGATGAACTCTAAAACATGATCACTTACAAGAGATAACCAAGCTAGAAAACAACATAGTGACAGGAGTGCACTAATAGCATACTAGTATGAAAATTCTACACAAGCATGCTATAAGAAGTAATTGCATTCTACAACTAATAGCAACAAGCAACTCCACAAGTCATGTCATAATAAAAGAAGTAACAACATCCTAAACATGCTAGAATAGTCATACACTCATAAAATAAAGAGACAACAATACTAGAGTAACTCATAATATCTAGTGGTGACACTAATGCATCACTAGAGAAGCAAACATCACTATAAGGATGCATAACTCTAAACAAGCAAGGTATGAACGTAAAAACCTACTAAAAGCACACAACACCTTACACATGCTAGTAAGCAAAAACACTAAAATAATTCTATGAAAACAACTACTAAGCAAGAATGACTCAATTCTAATAACTCATGCTTTCCTAATCAATCAATCAACAAGCAACCAAGGTACATGCTATTCAACCAGTAGCTAGCACTAAATACAATATCAACTAAACAATTTCAAAAATCCAAACACTCAATGAAATCTATCCACCCATAATTTGTCAATCACAAGGAAAACATTCTATTTGCAAAAAATATTCAATTTAAACCAAAAAATAGTGAAACACTTCTCAACATGATACCCCTAAGGGAATATTATGTTAACAAATGAACCACACCTAAACATACTAGGATTCACAAAGAAATACTAAACATTTCAATCAAACAAGTAAAACAAACAACCATTTTCCTTGGTGGAAAATATTAAACACACGTATAGAAATATAAGCTACAAGCAAACAAGTGTATGGTAGGGGATTTGCATCCCTAACCAAAATGCAATGGGACCAGTGGGTTATGGGCCCACTAATACCAAGGCATCTAGAGGTCACAAGGCCTCTGGTCACACTTGACAAAAATAATATATCAAAGCAATCATCACACAACTATTATGCTAGTGAAAACAATACTAGTGAAAACAAACAACAAAAGTTACACATGCATCTCTATAAAATAAAGTGCAAGCTAACGGAGATACTACCATCCTAATATCAGTACCAAAATGGTCCTACACTCAACTCAACAACACAAAAACTCAGGTGCACAATCATACAAAGATTTTCTCACACAATCTAGTCAAAAATAAATACTAGAAAACAAACAAATGCTATTTCTATTTCCAAAAGATTTCAAATCATGCACACACTTAGTAAGGTAGTTGTACTGCATGAAAACAACCTAATAACAAGTGGTAACACATCTATACATGCTAGGAACAAAGTCTCAAACAATCAAACATTTGTCTACAAACAAATACTCACATAACAAAGAAAAAAGAAAAGCTGTTGTATCTAAAAAAAGGCTCACCAAAAATAATCTAGGGCTCTACAAATTCACCCAAGATAGGATTACATAGATCTAGTCACACAAAAACTCATCCAATTGGATTCACCTCAAAAAATCATTTTTAAACTCCTTCTAAAAATCAAAGAAAACCCTACTGGTCATTTACCAAAATGGATGGCATTTCCATTTGGTAACTTACCTTGATGTGAGGTAAAATGCTACTGATATACCTATTCACTAGCTACTCAAAACAATTTGGTTTGACCAAAATGGAGACACACACAAAAAGTTATGTCCAAAATGGTTAAACAGACAGTCTTTGGTAAAATAAATACTACTCCAAAAATAAAAAATAAAAAATAAAAGGTGAAACCACCACTTGGATATGGTTAGGAATTTGCTTAGCTACCACCCTGATTTTTGGTTTGGTCAAAATCCGCTTCATTCTATTTTTACCAAGGCCAAAGCTACAGGTCAGTTTCTGCCTAAACAGGAATAGAGATAACTCACAGGAAAAAAAACACTGAGCGGGCCGGATCTGCTGTGGTCGAGCTGCTACTATGCTGGGCTGGCCTGGACGTGGAGTGAAGAGGTAAGCGAGTGTGGACGGCTGAGATTAGACCAGATCCAACGGTAGCTGTGCGTCTTCAACCTCTAGTCATGCATGCAAGACATTGGAGGTCCCTGCTTGCTAGGGTTTGAAGGGGGCTCACCTAGGGGCGGTTTTGGAGGTCTCTAAGGTGGTGCGGGGGCTGCTGGAGGTCGCAGCCGAGGCTGGGTGGCGGCAGAAACAGCGGCGGCGCTCTCCTGCACCGGCGCGGTCGCGGACGCACACGTTGGCGTCACGGACGGCGGCGGCGTTCCTGCACACGGGTGGACGAGGGGGCATGTCAGGGAGGGTCCACACATCACGGGGAGCTCAACGGAGGAGGTTACGGGGGTGTGAGGGCATGGAAGGTGCAGCACTCCTCCTGCACACGCGCGGTGACCGGCGGCGAGTTCGAGCTCGAGATCGCTTGTGGAGGCTTGGGGACTTGGTTTCTTCGAGTGGGAGTGAGTGTGCGGAGGTGTGGGAACACAGCGGCGAGAGGGACACGTCTTTGGGGGCTTATAGCCACGGGGGTGAACCAATGTCTAAGGGGGTGCTCTCAGGTTCATGCGATTGAGTGGCATGGGGGCGTCCAGGGCATGTACTTGGTGTCCCTTGTCAAGGGGTGGTGTCAAGGGGCAAGGAGGGTCAAGGGGAAAGTCCAAAATGGCCTTTGGGGTGGAGAAGAGGGCAAGGTGTGGCCACAATCGGTCAAGGCATGGGTTCCCATGCCATGCCACATCAGCACTGTCCCCCTCTCTTTCTCACATGTTTTATTCCTCCCTAGGCCTTCTAGAAGCTCACCAAAGGATCCAAAGTCGAGTATATACCTAGGTCAACACACTAGACAAGGTCACACTTCAAAAATTGCAAGAAAAGGAAATGAAAACATATGTACAAAACTATATCTACCACTGTTGCAAAAATTCAGAAAATTCAGTTAACACTTAGCAATTTTTTCTAAGTGTTGGAAAACAGAAGAAAGGAGCAAAAAGTTTGGAATGTTTTCAGAGACCAAATGGATTCCAATTTTTGTTTTCCGAGTTGGATTTTGTTAAAAATGTTTTAAACTTTCAGAAACATATTTTGAAAACAAATTTGAAATAGTTTAAGGCTATTAAAACAAAGTGGGAAAAGTTATACTTTCTCTTTTTCTCTGTTTTCTAAAAATGCCTTTTTCTGCCTTATTTTTCTTCCACAAAAACAACAAGCAAAAGATTGTTTCTATTATTTCAAAAATCAAACCAATATTATGGGTTTTTAGTCCATATATCAAGGAACAAATAAAAGTCAAGAAAACATAAAATAACATATTATAGCCTAGTGAAAACAAAGGTGGAAAACAAGTACTTGGCTATATTTTCAGGGAATGGTTTCTATAGAAAACTTAGAAGAAAACTTTCATAAATCATTTTGAAATTTTGTTTTCTTGGATCCAACAAAGCTAAAAGTTTATTTTAAGATGCAAACAAGAATGATCCAAGTATTGGAATAAAAATCCACTGAAGTAACATCAGGGAAAAATTGTAAAAGTGTTTTCAGAAAAATTTGGTATTGGTTCTAAAATGAAACAAGACTTGCATTGAATATATGATTATGATCATATAAAAATGTGGGTTCAAACAATCATGTTTGTTAGAAAAAAATTGTCGGCCCTCATTTTTGTCATCTTGAACAAAAGTACAAGAATCCAAAAACTGGGGTGTGACATTGTGTTCCGAAGCAAATAAACTCAAACCAAAGCAACCCTTGCGAAACCCCAAGAGTTCTATAGCTACTTCTCCCCATTTGGCATCGAGACACCATTCTTGTCTGTGCCTTCTCCCTCATCATCCTCATCTTCTTCTTAATAATCCTCATCGTCCTCTTCTTCCTAAGTTTGCTCTTCAGTCTGCTCCTTTTCCTCAGTCATAGGGGCCTTGCCACGGTTGGTAGAACAGGAAGGAGCCAAAGTGACCTCCTCAAAATCACCCCACAGGTAGCGGTGGGAGTTCCAGTTCTCATAGGACATGGTCAAAGACTCAGTGGGAGGCTCGAGAGGAGGATTTTCCCCAATACCCGCATGGTCCTGGAGCTTGGTGATCATTGATGGAGGGATGATAACCCGGTAGCCCAATTCCAAGGTGTAATTCGGCCCAAAGGACGTTGCGCAAGATCCGGCTAAGGATAAAAGAACTTCTAGAAGGCCCAAGATTGTAGGCCTCGTAACCCGGATTGTGGGTTACGGTAAGGAAAGTTAGGGTTTCGTACATAGTGTCCGGGTAGGATTCAGGGTGCGCCTTGGAGGGCAAGCCAGGGGGTCGGGTGCTTTATAAACCGGCCCCTAAGTTAGGTTAAGAGAGATCCAAGAGCCCTAGCAATATCGATTGATATCGAGCATCCACTGTAACACGAGAGTTAAGTCGATATATCGAGATCGGAGATTCGGCGACTTGATTGCCGGCTACCAGATCGAGTTCCATCATGTTTTCCTCTGAGCTAAACCCTCTCCCAAACGCCTGTGTCGTCTTGCCCCAAGATCAGTTACCCCCGGTAACGTCTGCCGTGATTATCCCACGACAGTTGGCGCCCACCGTGGGGCCTGCGTCCAAAGGTGTTTACATCACGGGAGAAGCTCGGAAGAATATGGAGAAACTAGTCATCGGCGAGATCTATATCAAGCACAAAGGAGAGAACATGGTGGACGATTCCGGCTGGGGACCAGAGTCGGATCACCTCGAATCCGGGTCTATCATGACAATCGGCCAGATCAGCGTCTTCATCGGTATGGTACGTACTTCCGGTTCGATCCCTGACGACTTTGGGTTTGATTCTGTGTCAGGGAAGACCAGCTATATCCAATCAGATGGAGAAGAATCAGTTGGGACAACAAACCCGACAGAAGAGCTCACCACGAAGTGGGAACAGCCGGAGGAGCCGGCATGGACCCCGCGTGGCCGGGTCGAGAAAGAAGATGATACCGAATCTATCCTGCATCTACTGGAGAACCGGTACGAGGAACATAGCAGCAAAGAGGAACAGTATGGATCCGCGCCAAGCATTGTGCGTCAGGTTGCGGTTTACACGGCTCCCGCGACCAATCTCAACCAAGAGAACGTAACCGCGGCCGCAGCCGGGACAGCACAAGCATTGACCCGGCAGCAAGGGCCGGCTAACGGGAACACGGTTTTGGCCCAGGTTGACGGAGAGTCGGCATCGGTTACCAGTCAAGCGCCAGAAAACGAGTTACACGCGAACACGTTTGGATTCCTAGCAAACCGGACACCAGGAGCGGGTCCTTCCAATCCACAACATCCGGCCCTGTTCGACAACAATCTGATCCTAGATCCGTCAGTTCTTGCCACAGTTATCACTCCAGGGAATGCGGCGGAACGTGTTAGGGATTTGGACGTAGCCCGTCGTGCATTGGAGCAGCAGAGAAGGCAAGTAGAAGCAGAAAGACAAGGGATGGCCACACGACAACGCGAGCTGGATGCACTGGAAACCCGGCTCCGAGAGGAAACGACTAGAATACATCAAAGGCACCAAACCAGATTGCCAGCATTGGGAGGAGTCATAAACCCGGCCGCACTATTTATCACGCCTCAGGATCAGCCGATCCCAGCGGCAAATCAAGGAACCGCCCCTCAGCCGACAACCGGAGGAGTACAACCGGTAGACACGCAGGCCGGGTTACCCGTACCACAGACTGGAGTTACTACCGGCAATACTGTACCACCGCCACCACCACCACCACCATCACGTTTTCACACACCAGCGGGTCATTACAAAAATCCCATTGACAACGTGTACGCGGCAATGCATGCACTAAATCAAATCCCCGTGAGAGAGTCACCCCACGCAGAGGAGACCCGGCGGGCGATAGATATGTTGCGCACCGCGGTGGCACAACAGGTTAATTACCCGGATCACAGAAGTGGAATGCATGGGACACCATATCTCAGCCAACAGCAAGGTAACGCCGGCAATATCCAGACAAGTTCGGCACGGCGGAGGGAAGAGCAGCAGCAAATGCCGCCTCCTCCACATATTCAGGCAGTACCAGCAGCATCAGCAGCACAGGCCATCGTGGACAGTTCCAGAGCCAGGAGAGCCGTGGCCGGGTCTGCGGTACATGGGATACCAGCAGTACCGCGTCCAGCTGTACCCCCTGCAGGATCACACGTTTCCCGAGTAAGACCAGCTTCGACCATTCTTGCAGGACCTAAGTGTCTTTCAGATAGCATCAGGGCTGAGCCTTACCCGGAAAAGTTCAAAGAACCGGGTAAAGTAGTGAATTACGAGCCGACTATGGATCCGGAAACATGGTTGAGCAGTTATGAGATGGCCATGTCGATTCGCAATGCGTCCGAGAATCTTCAAGCCAAATTCATGTATCTAATGATGTCAGAGGGAGCAGCAAAGTTATGGTTCACCAATCTACCGGAAGGATCTATCAAGTCATGGGAAGAATTGAAAACTGTGTTTATCAAGCACTTTCACGGGACGTGCAGAAAGTTATTCACTATTGATGACCTAGAGCGATGTGTTCAGAAGAAGGGAGAATCGGCGCGCAGCTGGGTGCGCCGGGTTATGGAAATACTTCATTCATCTACAGATATTCAGCCCAAGGATGCGCTGCAAGCTATGGCAAAGACCTGCAAGTACACACCTTTAGTACAAAAGTTAACTCGCATGAAATCTAGTCGGAATGCTTCGGAGGTTACAATGGGAGAACTGATGGATGCATGCAACAAACATGCCGCAACGGACACTACGGAAGAGGAAACTGACGATAAAAAAGCAAAAGCAAACACAAGTAATAACGGAAGAACCGGCAATGGATCAGCGCCGGGTAACAACAGCCAGAACAAGCGCCCGTTTGAAGGAGGCTCCGAGTTTGTCGCCAACACTGAAGCCGGATCTTCCAGACCCAGGGCAGAAGGAAATTTCAATACTGGGAATCACAACGGAGGAAACTATCAAGGGCCACCAAGGCCGAGTAATAATTGGGACATATTCCGAATGGCATGCCCGAAGCACAGCAGGAACGGTAGGCCAGCTAACCACTCCTTGGAGCAGTGCGCCGACCTACAAAGATGGAAGAATGAGGAAGTGAACAGAGCCATGCGAGGTGCAGGTTGGGGAGGAGGACCGGGTCCAGGTGGAAACCCGGGCAACGGCCCACCCCCAGCCGGTAACTCGGCAGCTGGAAATCAAGGTAATAACCAAGGGGGAGCAGGAGGTTTCCAGGCCAACCCCAAGCAATTGGGTCAGTATCACGTGCATACTACAAGAAGTTCCAACAAGGACAAGAAAATACTGAAACATGCGGTAAACTCGGTGTGCTCGGCTGTCCCGAGATACCTGAGATGGTCAGAACAGGACGTAACATGGAGCAGAAGGGATCACCCGGAAAGAATAGAACACCCGGGAGTCTTAGCATTAGTAGTCGCACCGCAGGTCAATGGTTATGAGCTGAAAAAGGTTTTGATGGACGGAGGAAGTAGCATCAATATACTGTATTGGGAAACCTTCCTACGCATGGGTCTCAAGGAGTCTCAGCTACAAAAAAGTTCAACAATTTTTCATGGGATAGTGCCGGGTCATTCAGCGTGCCCCGAGGGAAAAATCGCATTGGAGGTAGCTTTTGGGGAATCAAAGGATAACTATCGAGTTGAGTGGCTCACTTTTGAAGTGGTCAAATTGCGCAGTCCTTATCACGCGCTATTCGGAAGGCCGGCTTATGCTAAATTCATGGCTAGGCCGTGTCACGTGTATCTACAGCTAAAAATCCCGGGTCCTAAACAGACCATCACCATACATGGAAGCCGAGACATAGCGGCTGAGTGCGAGGAAGGAGATGCAGCAATGGCTGAACAAGCTTGTAGAAAAGAGGAACTCAAATATTACCGGGCTCAAACAGACTCGGATGACAGAACAGCCCTGAAAAAGCCGAGTACTGAAGGCGAAAGGGCAAAACTCAAGGCAGCACGAGATACCAAGATGGTGGCTTTCGTAAAGGGTGATTCCCTCAAACAATCCACCACAAGAGAAGAAATTGCGCAGCCGTTCACAACCAGCCGCGTCATGGAAACGCCTTATCCGGATTAGCTGGCAAACCCGGTACTCATAATAAAAAAATCAACAAGTGGAGAATGTGTATCGATTATGACAGTTCCGGACAGATTCCCAAGGAGAACTAAACAATGTAACGGGCAGCAGGTTTCAGACGCACTCTTTTCCTATCCAGGGTACCTAAGGGGACTGGAAGGTTTTTAATGAGGCGGCCTGCTGACCCAAAACTTTCTCGTATCAATAAAGAGATGGTTATCAAGCCTTATTTTATGATCTTTACTTCGATTACAGGTAAGCATTATTTATTGCTATCAGTACATCAGTATCATCAAGTATGTTGCATATATATAGGTCTTGAGGGCTGATTGCTTGAATAGCACAGTTACAAACTCAAAGACCCGGCCTTGATGCCTATGAGTTATAAGGGCCGATTACTCGCAAACGAGTACGGCTGCAATCTTATAACCGGACAAAGGAGCCAAATTTTCTTGACTTTTCTTACTTAAGCTCGATGTGACTCGCACTAAAGTGGCATGGTTTGCTCGCTTACGATTACAATCAGCCATGAAGCCCAATGGGACTTGCCTGACCCTGTTTTCGTACAGATGTAACAACATGATATCCACGCGAAAGCCGGCTTATAGTACAAGATTGTCAAAAGGGTCATCTAAACCACAAGTTATGCAGAGTATAAGGCTAATAGCTGGAAACTCAACGTTTATCAAGCATAACTTCAATACTCACGTGAAACGGCTCTAGGGCTTGGGCTTAGTAAAAACAATTTGTTCTCTGGAAAAGACCGCACATCCCAGACTCGGATTTCGGGCCTTGGGGACCGGGGATTTTGAAACAGAAACAAGTTGTTACTAAGCCCAACAAACCCTAACATCCGAGTCTTGGGGACTTGGGGACTTAGAGAAAAGTCCCCCTGTCAGAACCCAAGATGCTCGGAAACCGAGTCTCACAAAAGGAACCATAAGGAAAGCCGGATATCGAGAATAAGCTTAAAAAACCAGATAAATATCAAGTTCATCCAGAGGCCAGAAGAGGCACGAGGTATATCAAGGAATTAAAGTATGTTACAAATCTTGGTACTAGTATCAAAGGTGCATAGATGCACCGACAAAAGAATATCTGTTTCGAACAAGAGCAGCAAAACGGCCAAGGTATCGTGGTAGCATTTGTTTACTCGGATTCTTGAGTAGAATCCACACCCTTACCCTTGCCCTCCGGGTCTTGGTCCTGGGCTTGCTCCGCAGCTCTCCCGGCATCATCACCCGGGTTCTTCGCATCAGGACGGACAGGCGGGAGGACAGCCGGTGTAGAAGTGGTTGGCTCCGATCCTAACTCGGCCTCCCTCTTCGCGGTTTCTTCCCTCTTCCTGGCCGAATCGGCAGCCCATTTTTCCAAAATGTCGAAGGGTGGGGGTGCCTCCTCCTTCACGATTTTGCCTTCAGCATCGTACGAACTCATTAACGTACCCAGATCAGTACTATCGGCCAAAGCGGTTGCCGAGTGACGCACTGAGGATTGTACGGCCTTGAAGTCCTTGGGCCCAAACTTGGAGCCGTCTGCTTTGAATTCTGGAAACCCGGATATCACTTTTGCCGGCTCAAGCTTAGGAAAATAAGCCTTCGCCAGCGCAAATGCCCGGGTCATACCAATCCGGCACGCCGAGCGTTTCTAGATCTCGATCCATGCAGGCACAGTCGATCAAGCTTGGATAAGATTTTCTTCACCCGGATATACCTCAGTCGGCCACTTCACGGCATCTAGTATATACTTGGTGCCGGCAAAGAAAGTCCGGAGCACATTCTTTAAGGTTTTAGCCTTTGCAACGGCATCTTCTTCTGGGGTTGCAAGGTTAGCACCTGCAGTTGAAACAAAGAAAGGCCATATCATTAATCCCGAGTATCATGTAACAAAATAGAGGCGTGAAGGAAGTCAGCATCAAGAAACTTACTAAGCAAGATACGATAAGTATCGGTAACTTGCTCCGACAACTTTTTCAGTGCGCTTCGAGAAGTGGTACACCTTTTCTTATATTTGGAAACATTTTTCTTCAAAGTTTCCACTTCATCTTCAAGGGCCTCCCTCCGCTTTACCTCGGGAAGCAGCAGTTGTTCGGTCTTGAGCAAAAGTTCATCGGACCGGGTGGCCTGTGCCTATGAGAAATCAAAGTATGAGAATTAGTCGGATATCATGGCAAGCCGATTATCGCGCAGAATACCGAGCACAATTTCAACAAATTATACTCGGCACTTGGGGACTAGATGGATAAGAAGAGATATTAGGTAACATTACCTGGTGCTCCGCTGCCATGCGCTCTAGCACATCTTTCTCCGAGGCCTTCATAGCAAGGAGAGTGCTCATCATCTGGTCGAAAGTTTTATCGCCCAAATTGGAAGACCCGGGACCTTGGGGACTTGGAGGAGGGACTCTCCTCTTGGTGCGAGAGGGTATCCGGGTCGTTCGAGTATCGGAGTCTGGTGCCCTCTCTCCCGCGCCCAAGTCTGCAGCGTCTTCCTCCTCGAGTACGTGAGAGGCTATGGGATACTCGGCCTCTCGGTCGGCGGGGTTTATTGGTGGCACTTGTTGTTCTTCCCCGCCAGCTGCGGCGTGCCTATCATCAGTCCGGTTCTCCGTATCCGGGTCATCGGTCTCCATATCTTCTTGATCGCTAACAGTGACCGCGGCTCTATGGACAATGTAAGCAGGCAGTTAGCGTATGGCTGGAAAAAATCGATGAAACAGTGATAAAGCATCAGGAAGGGAACTTTACCCGTGATTCACCACGAAGTCCGAGGGGAGCTCACTGCTGGACCCGGATGAAGCTGAAAAACATCAAGTAAGACACGGAATTATCTTGTAAGGAGATGGTTTGGAAAGACTTTGATATTCAAGAAAGGATTAGATAAATACCGGCGCGTTGAGCCGGAGACGATGAAATGCCCGGGTTAAGAGCACCATCACTTGGAAAGTTCCGAGTCATCCGGCGCTTGGTCGTGAGCGGTTCCTTCAGATATGGCCAGAAGGACAGATCCCGGGTTAGTTTGTGCATGATATCAAGTAAGTATGATTTAGAGGCAAGGAAAAGGTATGGAACCTTGAAGACGACCCCTTGGGGTTTTCTCTTTGTTCCGACCTTGACTGTTGGCTCAGCGTCGTCCTCGTCACTCGCTGACTCCACCCTGCCTTCAGTTTCTTCTTCTTCGTCGTCTTTCTCTTCTTGTTCTGAAAGTTATCAGGATTTACAATCAGAAAACGAAGAATGAACAACAGTGATTTCGAAAAAGAAAGAAAAAAAGCTAAGTGAAACTCGGAATGTACCTTCATCCGAGTTAGCGGCGTCTTCTTTCTCCTCTGGAGTTTCAGAGCTAGGAGGAGTTTCAATCTTCCAAAAGGGATCATCGGCCTGAGATGAAGATATAAGAATAAGGGTTATTAGTCATATCGAGTGGAAAGTGTGAAGATAAAAATATGAAAGCCGAGTCTTTACCTTGGGGGCCGGGTTCTCACGCGTGAGGGGTTCTAGCCCGGCTATATTCCGGATTACCTCCAACTTCTCTGTCAAGAAGCTCTTGATAGTCTTGTTGGTGTCTCCGGCTGCAAAGCTATGGGTGGAGTACCGGAGCGAGTCCGTGGTGTGTCCCGAATACTCGCACATTAACTTAGCGCGGATGGAATTGGGTTGGATCCGGAAATCGACCCAAGTCTTCACCAGGTTAAGCCCAATGAGACCTTGGGCCGACAGAACAGAGATTTTGGCTAGTAAAGGCCGGATGGCCTCCCTGTCCGAGTCAGGGGCAAAGGCGTTGAAAGTCTCGGAGATATCGAGAAGGCCCTCCGAGTAACCCGGCAGTTTCTTTTGGCCGGGTGGGGAGGTGTCTCGGCAATAGAAATATGAGAGTTGCCAGTGTTTGACGTGGGAGTTGAGAGTGAGGGGTGGCATCAAAGAATTCTTGCGGC
Source organism: Alopecurus myosuroides (assembly GCA_028641055.1). Classification (NCBI taxonomy): domain Eukaryota; kingdom Viridiplantae; phylum Streptophyta; class Magnoliopsida; order Poales; family Poaceae; genus Alopecurus; species Alopecurus myosuroides. The sequence continues at coordinate 260,412,060 of CM054060.1, forward strand.
GCTGGATAGAGACCCCGCCGCAAGCGAGAAGTGCCCCGTCACCGCTTTCGCGGCGCGGTTTGCACTGAAAAAGCTCGATAAACAGAGCCAAACTTGGCGGTGTGCACAAGTATGACTCGGAAAGAACGATGAAATGGGAAATATTTAACACAGAGTTAGGCCCTATGTCAAATATTCGGAGGCCATAGTGGCTCAAAACATCTCGAAAGAAAGGGTGACCCGGAGGACGGAACCCCCGGGTCACGTGCTCTACAAAGCATATTACCTCATCATTGGTGGGCGTGGGCCGGGTCTCGTCACCCGACACCCTCCAATGGATATCCTTTTGAGAAGGGAGGACTCCTAATTCGGCCAGTTCTTCTAACTTGGCCTTTGTAACCGTGGACCACGCCCAGTTGGCGGATATGGAGTTGGTGGTCTTGGCCTTGGCCGGTTGTTTCCCCTGCCTCTTGGGAGCCATGAGATTAACCTGCAAAAGCACGAGATAGAAGAGTACAAGAAATGAGACTCGGAAATCATGAGTCATCCGGATGTTTGCGAGGAATATCAAGAAGACATGGAAGTAAAAAGAGTTATCCGGGTATCATTCTATGGAGCAAGGTTACGAGTTGTCCGGGTATCAAACATCGTTACGAAAACTATGAAGTGCTTATGTGTTGAGGGGTGTTTGGGAAAGATGGATGGTTACCCATGTGTCTACTGCAAACAAAGGAGCCGGAAAAAGAGAATTTTCCGGGCGTCAGTGGCAAGCGCGGAAATTTTGGGCGGCCCGAGCCTAGATTGGAGATTCCATTTCTAGATTTGTGGTGAAATTAGTGATTATGGGCAGTAGGGGAGCAAAGTGAAATCTATATTTAAGTCATTGGATGAGTTAGAATGAATTCGGGCGACCTAATTCGGCGTGACCAGAAAAACGGCCGGCGGGTTGACTTAGATCTAATCTGAGGTAAATCGAGAAATTGCAAGCACAAGTTAATGGATATAAGAGACTTACTGGAGGAGATCAAAGTGAAGCCCGACGGAGGCAGATAGCGCAAGCTTGGTGTCCCTTTGCGATTCCCGGCGGGCAGGTCGGGGGTGCGGCGGCGGATCTTGGCGGCGGCGCGGGGCGAACCGTGGCGGAGCGCAGCCGGCGGCCGATTGGCTCTGGTGATGCGCGTGAGGTCTCCGTGGCGATGCTCTGTAAGCTTGGGCACGGAGGCGAGGAGGAAGAAGAAAGGGGGAAAATGGGCCGTTGGGGTTGGATTCGCTCTTAAGTGACTATTTATAAGGGTGTGGGCGGCTAAACCTAGCTCAACGGTTGGCAACCGGAAATTTCGGGTTAAACGGCTATTTTCCTGGATTCCGTGGGGTGTGCTTTGAGTGCTAAACAAGATATCCGGACGGAAACAAGAATGAGATCCTCTCCGCAAAATTGGGGTCAATTATCGAGTAAAGTTAGCCAAATCTTTGACATTCTTATCGGGGTGTTGACCCGGGAAGACAAGTAAAGACTTGGAGAAAGCCGGGTTACTATATGGCCGCCGTGGAGTTAGGCCTAGCTGTTCATCAAAGAAATGTAACCCGGCCCCCATTGAACTTGTAAGTTTGATAGTTTTGCAGGGAATAGCGTGCGCTTCAAAGAGGATCTTGTGAAGCCCAAGCTATTCTGGGGACTACTGATGGAGGGATGATAACCCGGTAGCCCAATTCCAAGGTGTAATTCGGCCCAAAGGACGCTGCGCAAGATCCGGCTAAGGATAAAAGAACTTCTAGAAGGCCCAAGATTGTAGGCCTCGTAACCCGGATTGTGGGTTACGGTAAGGAAAGTTAGGGTTTCGTACATAGTGTCCGGGTAGGATTCAGGGTGCGCCTTGGAGGGCAAGCCAGGGGGTCGGGTGCTTTATAAACCGGCCCCTAAGTTAGGTTAAGAGAGATCCAAGAGCCCTAGCAATATCGATTGATATCGAGCATCCAGTGTAACACGAGAGTTAAGTCGATATATCGAGATCGGAGATTCGGCGACTTGATTGCCGGCTACCAGATCGAGTTCCATCATGTTTTCCTCTGAGCTAAACCCTCTCCCAAACGCCTGTGTCATCTTGCCCCAAGATCAGTTACCCCCGGTAACGTCTGCCGTGATTATCCCACGACAATCATCTTACTCAGTTGGCGCCTTTCCTTATAGGCCTCATGGTTCTCCTTGTGGACAGTAATTGTCATGCAAACAATGTTACGCTGAAACCAAGAAAGCTTCTTCATTGCATCTTGAGCTTCTTCCTTGCTAGAACGGGGAGAGGGAGGGTCAGCATTCTTCCTCCGAGATCTAGGAGCAGCCTCAGCATCACCCACGGGGGTGTCCTCATCAAGCAAGTGATATGAGAGCACCTGAAGAGTGCCAACAGTATGCTCGGTCTCACAGTCAAGACCCGAGCACTCATCAAGAATGAGCTTCATCACATAGGGAGCATAAACCATGACCTTCTTGATCTCAATCATGGCTGAATACATCTCCTCCTTAATGGAATGCATGACATCGATCTCATATCCCTCACCATATGGACCACCCAAGTGACACTAGAAACCCTGATAAAGACGGTTAACTATACCACCACAGATAGCATCCACATTCCCGGCCTTGGGAGAATTGTTGTTCGGAAGAGGCAGAGAATAATGTTGTAAACCCTCTTGAGGTCCCTAGCAGTGCTGGTGCTCGAGATCTTCTCATACATAGGAGTCATCCTCTTCTTGTTGTAGGCCACTCCATGGATATGCATACGCTGACCAAAATTGTCACCCCATGGGTAACCTAGCAGCTCAGCAAGCCTCTGAATAGAAGACTCACACTTCCTCGTTCCGGTCATCCAAGTCAGGGTAACCGGCTCATCCTCTCCAAAGGTGACAGTGGCAAAGAACTGTTGAATGGCCCGAATGTTATAGTTCTGCTGAATGCCAACGAGATGCTCAAGCCCCAGCTTCCTAGTGATCCATGATGGAGTGTAGACACACGCTCGTTGGGAGACCCCAAGTGCAAGATGTGAAGAGTGCAGCAGCAAGTTTCCCCCCAGAAAAGAAACCAAGGTTGAATCGACCAGTAGGAGGAAGAAGCATTTCGATGCAGCTGAGATGGCAGGGCACACTACCGGTTCAGCAGCAACGTGGAACCTACACGACACAATCAAATAACTTTTACCCAAAGAAGCAGTGAGGTTGTCAATCTCACCGTTTTGCTGAACACAAAGAGGTTAAACGTATGGTGTGGAAAACAGTAGGAACTGTATGAAAGCAGTATGCGTTTTATTAGTATGAGGAAAATGGACCGGGGTCCACAGTTCACTAGTGGTGTCTCCCCGTGAAAGATAAATAACATGTGTGGTGAACAAATTACAGTTGGGCAATTGACAGAAATGAAGGCTGCATCGTAGTGCATATGCGAGACATAAAGATTACTATGTGATTCATGCGGGCATTACAACAAAATACATAGATCGTCATCCAACTGCATCTATGTCTAATAATCCACCCTCTGAATATCATCCGAACAAACGTTGGGTATTAAGTTGCAAGCAATAGATTATCGCCGTAATAAAAGTGTGTAATGTAAACAATGTAAACTAGGTAAACACCGTTGTTTTCTCCCTAATGGAAACAACACATCCTCCATCCGTCACGTTTCTGCCACTCGGGCACAGATGCAAAGGATCCATGAAACCCCTATCGAGCATAAATACTCCTTCTTTGAGTTACTAGCATCTACTTGGCCAGAGCATCTACTAATAACGGAGAGCATGCAAGATCATAAATAACATATGCATGAAGATAACATGATAGATTGATAATCGGAAGACATAACATTCAACATTCATCATATCCCAGCAAACACAACATGTAGCATTACATAAAGATGATCTTGATCATGTTAGGCAGCTCACAAGATCTAAACATGAGTACAAAGTGAAGAGAATAACCATCTAGCTACTGCTATGGACACGTAGTCCAGGGATGAACTACTCACGAATCATTTCAGAGGAGGGCATGGTGGTGTAGACCCCTCCGGTGATGAATTCCCCTCTCGGCAGGGTGCCGGGGAGAGCTCCAGAACCCTCGCGATCTCGGGACGACGATGACGGCGGCCTCGGGTGTTTTCGAGACAAAGTGGTATATCTTTAGGGTTTACGTCTCAGGGGGGTATAAATAGGCGAAAGGGAAAAGGCGGTGGAGTTCGGGGGGCCCACACCACACCATGGCGCGGCCAGGGAGCGCCCCCGCCCTATGGTGTTTGCCCCCGAGGCCCCCCTCCGGGTTTCTTCGGGACTCCATGGAACCTTCGGGAATTCTAAGACTTCCGGGCTTCGAATTTTCCAATTCTGAGAATATTTCCAGAACAACTTTTCTGAAACTATAAACAATAGAAAACAGGGAACTGGCTCTGTGGCATCTTGTCAATAGGTTAGTCCGGAAAATCGATAAAAATGACATAAAGTGTATAGCAAACATGTAGGAAACAATAAGAAAACAACATGGAACATCAGAAATTAAGGATACGTTTATGACGTATCAACATCCCCAAGCTTAGTTCCTACTCTTCCTCAAGTAGATAAGTTATAAAAACACATAATTTCTGAGGTGACATGCTACCAACATAAACTTGATCATCAATAATGTAAAAGCATAAGTAAGCTGAGATCATAGAACTTAAACACAAGCATGATAGATAGAATTTTAATAATAAAGCATAGCAATCACCTTGCATCATGAGAAGTAACTCAAATAAAAGATCATGAATAACAATGCAACGAAAGATATACGGGTTTTTTCAAGTATAGAGAAAACATGTCAAAGTGATATTTCGCTAGTCCTCAAGAGTGGGGAAAAACATAAATGCCACGACACCTTCAAAGTTCATGAGGATGACTAGAACAAATAATTAGAGAACAAGCAATAACCAAACACGAATCAATTAATAATGTTTCTGGGACAAATGCACATAAAAACCAGAATGGAAACTATGCTCTCTTAACCGTGCATAAAGTTAGAAGATGGAGACTCAACATAATAGTAAAAGAAAGGCCCTTCGCAGAGGGAAGCATGGATGACTCATGTGCTAGAGCTTTTATTTTATTAAACAGAGGTATAAAAACTTGAAACTCCTCCCAACCATCTTACACAAATCATGGATAACTGAATCCTTGGGTGCCTGCCAACAATCACATACCATGGAGGAGTGTATATATTTTAAGAGAGGTCTATGCTTATGTCAATGAATGGTAAACAGAAAATACAGTACGTCACAAGCCAACTAGACTTCACAAGAGCGGCTCCCATAGAAGGACGCATCTGGGTAGAAGGTCATCCCTCTTTCTCTTTTGTTTACACAATTATGCTTTGAGTGATAAATCGGGGGCAAAAATAGTGAAGAGAATTTGTGTTATTAATTTGGGACTGGGCACCCCGCTGCCAGCTCTTCTATCATTGGATAAGTGGATGAAGCCACTAGTTCAGGGTGTGAAAGTCCAATCAACAAGTGAAATAAAGATTCTCTATTTATGTCCTCATGAGCTAAAACAGGAGCACAACACAGCAGTAATTTTGAAAGTTTTAAAGGTAACACATGAGCAATTTACTTTGGAGTGGCGGTCAAATACCACATGTAGGTAGGTATGGTTGACATAATGGGAAAACTTTGGTTTTTGGGAGTTGGATGAACAAGTAGAGCTCATACTCAGTACAGGTGGAGGCTAGCAAAAGACTGGGAGATACAAATCAAGAGAGCATAAGAGCCATAATCATGCATAGAGACATAAACATCATTAATCAAAGCATAAGTGGTACCACAAGTTCAGAAACTAAATGATCATGGAGGCTATTCGTGACTGGTTCATAGTCACAAACATGGTGTGAGCATGCGCCAAGTCAATCAAATAAAACATTCAAAGGAGAACACCACAAATTTATGCTTCAATATGATAAGAACAACTCATGATTCTTTCAATGGCACATTAAACACTCTCAGCTATTTGAGGCTAATCATGCTACTAAATAATCACAAGGATTTAGAACTAAAATAACATATAGCATGATATGAAAAAGTCTAACCACAGTATATACAAGCTTCTACTTGCACCGTTAAAAAAATTCTACCTCAAGCAACAGCTTCTTTTCCCAACAAGCACCATACAAAACATGCTTTAACAAAAAAAACTCTAAATGCTACAACAAGCAAACATGAGAGGACTCACATAACACTACTAAAACTAAAAGCTCTGAACAAGAGATGCAATGAAAACGAGAGCTAAATAGGAATTTTTGCAGCAACTAGAGAAAAAACTAAGAATACTAGCATAGAAAGTATTCAAACAAAAAAGCGGAGCGTGTCTCTCTCCTAAACAAAGAATGCTAGGATCCAACTATATTATTGAAGCAAGGAAAACAAAAGAAAACAAAGGAAAAGGCATCCCCAAGCTTAGATGCTTGAGTCTTCTTAAAATATGTTTGGATGAACCACGGGGGCATCCCCAAGCTTTGACCTTAGACTCTTCTTGATCACATATATCACCTCTTCTCTTGACCCTTGAAAACTTCCTTCGCACCACACTCAAACAGTAATTCACATTAGAGGGTTGGTGAAACAATTAAAAATACATTGGTTCTGTATGGCACAAGTGCTATTGATACTTTTAGACATTATCTACAGCCACTGATGTTTCGTGAAGCAAAGAAATCCACTTGACATCGCAAAAGAGCAAATGCAAGAAAAATGTCAGAATCTGTCAAAACCAGAACAGTTTGTAAACACGAATTTTTTCGACGCACTTACGTTGCTCAGATCGAAAAACTTAAAGAACAAAAATATTGCGGAATTAACCGAGGAATAAGCACAAGAAAAATTTCAGGTCATTCTGATTTTTCTATGATTTATACGATTTTTTACGGTGGACAGCAGAAATCTGTTTCCTGCGCAGAAATCCGAAAACCAACTCCAACTCTCGTCAAAAACCTTACTTGGCACTACTAAAACATGAAAAGAAAGATACAAAGGAGTTTCTACAGAAGTATACAACCCCTTGACTCAAAGAAAACAGAGACAAACGAAGCAAAAATAAAACCATGGGTTATCTCCCAAGAAGTGCTTTTCTTTAACGCCTTTTAGCTAGGCCTAGAAAAGGTGGAATCAAGTATTTTCAAGTGGAGGGGTATTCAAATAAATATTTGTCAATTCCTTAATAATACATTGTATTTTATATAAGTGATTTTCAGATGCTCCTCTCTTAGAACTTTTAGGCTTACTATTCTCATCAACTAAATTCTCAGGAACAATCCAATCAAAATTCTTCTCTTCGGATTCATGCAGTGCTACCAATTTAAAGGGAATTGGTATTTTATCCTCCTTTTAATTATTAGATTCAGCTTTTTCAAGAGCACCAACAATATCTACACATGAGCCTAACATATTTAAACGATCAAAGACTTTTCTAGCTTCTATAGCAACATCTCCAAATTCTTTAAGCATGGTTTCTAAGATAAAGTTCCTTTTCTCATCATCTTCAATGTTATTCAAGTTGAGGAACATATGTTGTAATATTGGACGGAGGTTAACAAACCTAGCTTCTAACATGTGAACTAAAGAAGTTACAGCAGTCTCATAATTTGGAGCAAGTTCTACTATGGATTTTTCCTCAATATTATCATGCTTACTAACATGATCAAAGGATTCTTTAATGGTGTCCTTTCCAAGTATATAACCACTTCCTATTGGCTGATCTTTCAGGGTAAACTTAGGGAAAAACATGATGAAAAATAACAACGAGGTAACAAAAGTAACAACTAGAATAAGAACTAATTTTTTTGTGTTTTCGATAAAGAGAAGCAAACAAGACAAAATAAATAAACTAAGCAAAACAAAAACAAAGAAAAGAGATTCGAAGTGAGAGACTCCCCTTGCAGAAATTCTTTTCCTCCCCGGCAACGATGACAGAAAAGCTTGATGGAGTGTAGACACACGCTCGTTGGGAGACCCCAAGCGCAAGGTGTGAAGAGTGCAGCAGCAAGTTTTCCCTCAGAAAAGAAACCAAGGTTGAATCGACCAGTATGAGGAAGAAGCACTTCTGAAGGTTGATGCACCTGAGATGGCAGGGCGCACTACCGGTTCAACAGCAACTTGGAACCTACACAACACAATCAAATCACTTTGCCCCAACGAAGCAGTGAGCTTGTCAATCCCACCGGTTTTGCTGAACACAAAGAGGTTAAACGTATGGTGTGGAAAACTGTAGGAATAGTATGAAAGCAGTATGTGTTTTATCAGTATGAGGAAAATGGACTAGGGTCCATAGTTCACTAGTGGTGTCTCTCCGTGAAAGATAAATAACATGTGTGGTGAACAAATTACAGCTGGGCAATTGACAGAAATGAAGGCTGCACCGTAGTGCATATGCAAGACATAAAGATTACTATGTGATTCATGCGGACATTACAACAAAATATATAGACCGTCATCCAACTGCATCCATGTCTAATAATCGACCCTCCGAATATCATACGAACAAACGTTGGGTATTAAGTTGCAAGCAACAGATTATTGCCGTAATCAAAGTGTGTAATGTAAACAATGTAAACTAGGTAAACAATATTGTTTTCTCCCTAATGGCAACAACACATCCTCCATCCGTCATGTTTCTGTCACTCGAGCACGGATGCAAAGGAGGCATGAACCCACTATCGAGCATAAATACTCCCTCTTGGAGTTACTAGCATCTACTTGGCCAGAGCATCTACTAATAACGGAGAGCATGCAAGATCATAAATAACATATGCATGAAGATAACATGATAGATTGATAATCATAAGACATAACATTCAACATTCATTAGATCCAAGCAAACACCACATGTAGCATTACATAAAGATGATCTTGATCATGTTAAGCAGCTCACAAGATCTAAACATGAGGTACAAAGTGGAGAGAACAACCATCTAGCTACTGCTATGGACCCGTAGTTCAGGGATGAACTACTCACGCATCACTTTGGAGGAGGGTATGATGGTGTAGACCCCTCCGGTGATGAATTTCCCTCCTGGCAGGGTGCCGGGGAGAGCTCCAGACCCCTCCCAATCTCGGGATGACGATGACGGCGGCCTCGGGTGTTTTTTGGGACGAAGTGGTATGTCTTTAGGGTTTACGTCTCGGGGGATCTAAATAGGCGAAAGGGCAAAGCGGTGGAGGCCGGGGGGCCCACACCACCCCATGGCGCGGCCAGGGGGCACGCCGCCCTATGGTCTGGGCCCCATGAGGCCCCCCTTCGGGTCTCTTCGGGACTCCGTGGAACCTTAGGGAATTCTAAGACTTTCGGGCTTCGAATTTTCCAGTTCCGAGAATATTTCCAAAACAACTTTTGTGAAACTAAAAACAACAGAAAACATGGAACTGGCTCTGTGGCATCTTTTCAATAGGTTAGTCCAGAAAATCGATAAAAATGACATAAAGTGTATAGCAAACATGTGGGAAACAATATGAAAACAACATGGAACATCAGAAATTAAGGATACATTTATGATGTATCCATCCACACAGCCTCCTCGAAGTACTCAGAACTGCCCAAGGCATCTAAGTCAAGAACCCGCTGTGGACAGACAGGATGCTTAAGCTCGGCATAGATCTCCCTCTGAATCAACTTGGACTCTCTCCTCCAGTAGTGAGGACTCTCAGCAGTGCGAGCGATGGTGAAGAAAGGTCTGGCTCTCGTAATCCTGTACTCCCTCTTGCTCATTGACATCACAGAGGTGATCCTATCATCCTTGGCCTTCTTCGCCAATTCACGCCTCTGTCTCTCTTGGCCAGCTTCTCGTTGACGACGCTCATCCTCAAAGGTCCTCCTCTGGCCAACCCTCCCAATATCCGGATTGGTGACTGGATAGTTGCGAGCATGAGCACAGTATTTCCTTGTGGTGACATTCGGATTGGATGAGGATGCCTTAGTCCTTTTCCCTGAAAACACAACACAACCAAAACACAAAACTAGAAAGCAAAAGATAAGCATACATGTCTACAAGATGGCAGAAGAAATCATCTAAAGGATCTAGATAAGTTTCACAGAATCCACACCGGAGTCTCCAGTCTGGTAGACCGGAATCTCCGTACTGACACCGAAGTCTCCGGTATGGGAGACCGGAGTCTCCGGACTGACTACAGATCTGAGATATGGATCCAATGAAACTTGCACAATGATGAAGGCTTGGCCTCTAGGGTGGCTCGATCTTCACGGATTGGCGCATGAGAGGTGGGGAGATTGGGAGGAATGCGATGAACACGAAGAACACGATGAACTCACGCACACAAAACGGGAGATAACTCATGAAGCCTACAAGGGATCGCAAACCCAAGTCAACAACACGCTAATTGGAATCGATTCCTCTCACCGTTCGGTCCACCGATCCAACAAAAGCCACAAGGGGAAGGTTGGCAAGAACTACCGAAATCACGAGGTGAAAGAGTAGCTACTTGGAGAGATATTGATACAATCCAATAGATGAATCTATGGAGTAGCCATGGATCCCATGGGGGAGGTTCACATGGGAGGGGGAGCACAAGGCCCAATTCTATATCAAGTCAACTCTTGCCTAGGAAGGAGGGGGAGGGGTCCTATATATAGTAGAGGGGTAGGTGAGAGGGATACAAGGGGAGGTTCCCCTATTCCCACGCAAGGGAGCCGGCTGGAGGTCGGGCTAGTCTGTAGGGTGGCCGGCCTGAGGGTCGCAGGGAGGCCGGCCTAGGCCGGGCGGCTCTGTTAGGGAGACGTCCTGTAGGCCGGCTTGGCCGGGCTGTAGGCCGGGTTTCCTGCCCTTCTTCTTTGTCGTCTTCTCGCTTCTTCCTCCTCTTGCACGCGTACACCTTGGACGGCCTTGAGTCCTGGGCTTCCTTGGCATCTCCCCTCGCATCCGTACACGTCGACTCATACCTAGCAATGTACGGGTGTAGATGGTCAAGTATTATACCGTCCAAAGGGGTACGAAATGGGTTATAGAAGAGGAATGAGTTCACCTTTTGAATCCATAGTGACTTGACATATGATGGAGTGTGAGGCATGCCCGGTGGGATGGGTCGCGCTGCATCATCTCCCCCACTTGAAAAAGGGTCGTCCTCGACGCTAACTTGTCATCAACGTGTAGAGGAGGTAGATGGATTGTCGTAGAAGTCGAAGTCGCCATGTGGGCATTCTTTATGGAAAGGGTATGGCAGCTCTTCAATGTTCCTTTGGCCTTCATGTAACCTACCAAGCTCACAAGAAAGAAAAAACAACACTCAAAGAGTAGCCAATACTTGAAGCTCATGGCATGGGTTTCTAAGTAGAGGGAAGGCACCTTAGCAAGATGTCGATGTGGTTGTCTTGTAAGATCCTCCGTCATAGAAAGGTGGTCATGTAGCCACGCACGCCATCTCATCCAAAGGGAGAGCCTACACCAAATACCAAGCAAACCATGTGTGTGCAAGATAGAGGAGCACATCATTCATGACATGTCCGCTCTTGTTCATAGCACTGTTAGCACAACACAAATATATGGAATCTAGTGCATATGCAAGGTCAAGGTGCAAGCAATTCATGGAAACATCTCCAAAATATGAGAACATGAAATCTCCATGAAACTTTGAGGGGTTGCACACAAAGCATTGGAAATGGAAGTTTGTCAAAATCCTTGGTGCAATAAGAGGAGACATTGGCAAAAACACAAGATGAAGAATGTCCAAATATTATCATGATGGGTGCAAGCAAAGCATAGGAAAGAGAAATTTGTCGACATTTTTGTTGCAACACCAATGGAAGGGAAACCAAAACACTCATGACAAGACATGCTCAAAATATCATTGTGGTTGCAAGCAAGCCATCGGAAAGAACAATTCTTCATCATACTTGTTGCAACACACAAATCATCTATGTGAAAGATCAAGGAATCATTATTGTCACAAAGGAGAACAACATCACAAACATGTTTGCAAACAAACCAAAGGAAAGAGCAATTTTTCAACGTGTTTGACACAAAACATGAGAAAGGTATTAGAGCCGGGTTCGACCCGCAACACAATTTTATTATGCTCTCAAGAGCTCGTTTTGTCAACTCATGTTCAATTGAGGTTGACAATAGCAAAATAATATGGCAAATTCGAAATATGAAAATTGGTAACATGCAACTTGAAGGATGTGGAAGTATCAACATGGGCACAACAAAAATCTCCAGGAGGTGAGGATGCTATGGGGGCAAACTCATTTGAAAGAACAATTGTTCAACATTTTGGATGCAACAATGGGAGATAAATGTAAGCACTTGGGGCAAAGCATGTCAATGGCAATATCATCACAAGTGGAAAATTCACATGATCAACATTTTTGGAAAGTAAAGCATCACATGTGATAGGTATAGTAGCAAGTGAGATATCAATAGGATCATCCATAGCATGCAATCAATCATCATTCATCATGTCCACTAGTGGGAACATGGTCACATAAACACCCATACCTTTGTCATCCTTCTCATATGAAGTAGGTGTTGTGGTACTAGGGACCTTCAAGTGGCCGACTTGTCCATCTTGATGTATACATGGGGTGACATCACCTTCATCCATCATGTACATCTTCTTCTCCATAGGAAGCACCGTCTTTAGGAGTGGCGTCTCATCATCCATGGAACCTAACACATCATAAGGAAACACACTAGAGATAGAGGGTGAGTTGTTAGAATTCGAAATGGCCTCACATGACCTATCAACTACCTCTCTCAACTCATGTGGTGTATCACTCATGCCCTCAAAGTTGTAACATCCCAAGTATGAAAAATAGCCTTTAGAATGTTTGCTCTCTGTTATTTTATGTTCTGCATCATGGCATCATGTTGATTGCAATTGTTTTCCTCTGTTTTCATTTGTTTTCCAACTGTTTTCATTTGTTTTCCTTTGTTTTCTGTTTGAATTTCAAACCAAAATTCAAACCTTTTGTTTCATCCTTGTGATGTTACAATTTCCAAATGAATATTTCAAATCAAATCAATCAATTGTTTCCATTAAGGTGTGATTTCAAAACTGTTGTTTTGTATCTATAAAAATGCATCCAATAACCAAACCCTTTTCAAATTCAATTTGTTTTCCATTTGAAACTCCAAACCAACATCCAAATAATTGTTCATACTTGTTATGTTACATTTTCCAAATAAAACTTTCAATTAAAACAACTAGTTGTTTCTATTTAAATAGAACCATTAACTTGTTATTTCTATTTAATAACTCATTTGAATCAATTCACATTCAAAAATTCAAATCACATTGTCCAAAACAACCACCATGTTAAACTTATGAAAATTACTCAAAAATTATAATCACATGCTTCCAATTAAAAGTACATGATAACCCTACTTAAAATTTTGTTTGCAATAATCAATTTAATCCCAAATTCATCCAAATTCACTCAATGACCAAACATCAAAATAAATTTGAACTTTTGAAAACCCAAAGTTGACAATTGATTGCTTTTGACTTAATAAACTCACCCAATTTTTCTCACATTTTTCCTAGCCCTAAACCTTATCTATTTCTTCCCTTTCCATTTTCTGCAAAAAAAAAACATAACAAAAAGAATAAAAGCTAGAGGGAGAGAGAGAGCAACCAACAGCCAGCCCATCTCTTTTCCCCCAGCCCAACTCTCTCCCAGCCCATACCCCTTCGATCCCACTTATTCTCCTACCTCCTGTACGGCAATCATCTGAAGCCACCACGTATACAGAGAAGAAACAGACGGTGATCACCCCTCCTCCCCCTCCATAAGACCTCCACCTCGTTGCCCTAGAGTTCCCTAACCCTAACCCCTTCCCCTCTTTTCCCTTCCCCGCCTCCAATTCTCTCCTCCCTCTTCCTTCTTCCCCTCTGCTCTGTATCTCTCTCTGAACTACCTGAACCACACCGAAAATTACCTCCTTTTGCCCCGGCGATCGCCGGCGTTTGGGTCCTTTCCCGGCCAGGGCGAGGCCGGGAATGGAAACGCCGGGGAACCATCTTCCTCCTCGGCCCCTCGGCACGGGCAGGGACGCACCGGAGCGCCGCCGCCGTCGCCTCCTTCCGCCGGCCGCTGCACCTGCCTGCCCCGACCGTCTCCTCTGCCTCAAGGTGAGCTCGACGCCTCGGGCCCCTCCCCTCGCCTTTTCCCCCCTCTTGCAGCGCACCCACACACCCCCAGCGACCGCCGCCCACGGCCGCTCGCCTCCTCCCCCCCCCCCCCCCGATCGCTGCCGGCGACCGTGAGGTTCCCGTAGCTGGTACAGCGATCTGAACCTGCCCATGTTCAGTTACACGCGCGTGCAGCAAGATAACCCCCCCGAGCCTTCCCCTACTGTCAACAAAGCGCATCCACCCCACTGGTTTTGTCCCCAATCTCACAGCAGGAGGTGGGGGGTTCGAGTCCCCCCTCCCACAATTAAAACCATCTTTTTATTTTTCACTTGTTTGGTCACAGCAACATCTCAGAATCACAACTAGGTCCCTGCAATTTCTTTTCTAGCCCTGAAAAATATTTTCTAAGTCCCTAATGAATTAAATATGGCAGATTTACACCAAATCTTGTAAATTGCATAAGAAAATCATTTTAACTCCAATTTTAACTTTTTAAATATGTTTTCTGTCCCAAATTAAATGTTCTATCCAAATATAAAATTTGTTTACTGTTTTGAATATTTTAAATTGGTAAAACATTTGAATTCTTGTTTAAATCACTTAAACTTGCAAAAATCATAACTTGGGCATAAAAATTCCAAATTCAACAAACTAAATATGTTTTCCAATCAACTTTTCATGTACTTTCCAAATATAAATTTTTTTTGCTGTTTTGAATAATTTAAATTACTGAAAACAACTGTTTCTTGTTTATTGCATTTAAAATTGCCAAAATAATAACTTGCTCATTTTAAATCCAATTTCAACAAATGAAATATGTTTTCCATGCAAAATTAAACCACCTTGTCAAATATAAATTTTGTTTCATGTTTTGAATAATTAAAATTGGTTAAATGATTTAAACCTTGTTTAAATCATTTAATATTGTTAAATTCATAACTTGATCAAAACAAATTCTTTTGGGACATATAAAATATGTTTTCAAACCATAAAAGTATAAACTTTTCAAATATGAATCTCACTTAATGTTTTGAACAAATAAGAATACAAATAAGTTCATGTTTGAATTAAATTCATTTAATTCTTGCTTAAACTTGTTTAATTCATAAATAATTCATTTGAAATCCTTTTTCAGCAAGTGAAACATGTAATCCACCTAAAATTTTGTGTTCTTTCCAAATATGAACTTTGTTATCTATTTTGGAACAATTAAAAGTGGTGAAAACAACAAATGCTTGTGTGACACCTTTAAGTAACCAAAATTCCAAAACTTAATAAATGAATTTCCAAACTTGTTAAACCTTATTTCCATTTGGTTCTATCGTTGTTATTTTGATGTTTTCCTCATCCATGCTAATCCACTTTCATATAATGATTAGTTGTAAAACAATTAATTCAACCATAATTCATGGGCTTTCCATATGCAATCCAATTGCATATGGGTCCATTTAATTGGATTGCATATGGGTCCATTTAATCATGTTGCTATCTTGTCAACTAGTTTATTTTTGATGCATCAATTAAATGGTCATGCATCATCCCATGTTTGTGCACTATGCCATGTTATTGATTGTTTATCTTTCTGCATTGTTTGTTTGCTTCTTCTCGGATAAACGACGACGTTGAGACCGACGATACTTACGACACCCCTTCTAAGGAGTTAGCTCAGTACCAGGCTACTGGGTTTGCAGGCAAGTATTCACTCACATGAACCACTGTGTTCCTTTCAACATTGGATACCGATACTTTTCCGTTGTCTATTCTGCTAGCCCTATGATTAGTTGCTTCTGTTACGAACCTATCACATGAATCCCTTAACCCTGATATTGCCTCACCTCCATACCTATAACCATTGCTTGTTGCCCGTGTCTTACTAGCATGCTTAGGGTTGTTTTGCTCGAGTCTGTTACCCGTTACTTTCTGTTACTATTTCTATTATGTTCTGGGGGCTCGATGTTTAATCAATCAATCATGCTAACGTTATTGTTAAATAATAACTTGATGATAAGGCACCGGCAGGAGGCCCTGCGTGGTTTTGAGGCCTGCTAGTGTCGACCCTAATAGGAAAAGGGTCTGTCTACTGATCCATGATGAGCGCACTAACCGCATGTGGGAAGCGAGTATGGGCGCCCCCCTCAATTTGATTCGATTCGCATCTCGTCCAAATCGCCTCATTTAGTTCGTGTTTTCCATTTGCCGCATGCATGTTTTTGCGAGCCCAGGCCAGGGTGGAACTTTTGTAGTCGGCATATAGGGGGACACGTTCTTAGAGTGCTATGAGGGTCCCCTTTCTTCGGGGCTCGATTAGCCGTGCGCCCAAGGTGCTTTGGGCTTGATGCGAAGAAGAGTTGAGTTGTGTTGAGTACCTCGCTTGGTGGGAAAGGCCTTCCCATCTGGCGGGTTATTCTTACGTGTACGGCCAAATTGGTGCACCCCTGCAGGGATAAATCTTCTCGAGAAGCCGTGTTTTCCGCGGTTATGGACTACTTGGTGAAAGTACTGGCTAACAAGTACTCAGGACAACTTAAACCTAATGGTTAACAACCTTACACCCAATGATTTAACAACTTGACTAGTAATAGGCTTATTGACACAATAATCTGAACTATCATTAATTCCACTGTGTGAGTTATCCTCGGATTGCTTCTTTGGATAAGGGGCGAGATCCAGGATGGGTTTGTTTGATGTTAGTTGATAGGTGGGTTACGATACGCGATCTTATCTCCTTTCTGTTAGCCGGAAGTTGTAGTATTTTCTGTAGTTGGTTAGAGCAGCCAGTTGCAGCATCTTTTATACCCCCTTTCTTCCGTTGAACCCAAAGCATATGTGCTTGGTGTTGACGGGTTACACTTTTGTGAACTGTGAGTCTTGCTTGCCAGTACGTTTATGTACTGACCCCTTTGGGGCTGTGGTTTCCGCAGACCTACGTTTCCGAGGATCTACATGGTGGCTACTACGTGGAGTATGACGAGACTGCTGACGAGTAGATAGCGGACCCGGGCAGGATCCGAGACTTCGTGGATGGGCTCCGTCTTTTCGTTTCCGGCCTCTTAGGCCTATTTGGATCTTGTCTGTACTCAGACATGTTGAATGCTTCCGTTGTGATGTAATGATGTTATGTTGGGACATGTGTCCTCTGGATGATTGTAGTTGCTATCTCTGCTCTAATGAGAGCTATTTGCACCTTATTTCCATCTTTTGTGTCGTAGAGATCTGTTGTGATATCACTTGTTCAAACGCCGTTGACGTACCATGTGTGTATGGGTTGAAGTACGTCAATGGAAGTATCTGGATTTCTATGGGATGGTTTGCGCAGACGATGAATAGTAAGATAATGGTTGTCACACGTTTACGTGTTGGCCTGCTCATATTGAGATGCGGGTGCCGGTATGCCCTGTAAGCCATTTATCTACTGTTTAACGGACTGTGAGTATCCCCTAGAAGTCCGGGTGCGACAAATGGTATCAGAGCCTGTCTGCCTGTAGGATCCCTTTTTACTGGTCGCAGTTGAGTCTAGAAACTATTTTGTAGCTATATAAGAAAAAGGAAACGTGAGAGTAGGAATTCTGTTCTTTTTCTTCTTTCCCCACCCACCCTCCCTTTTCTGGTAAGGAAGTGCAACGTTGCTTTCCCTTCTCATCTAAACTTTCAAGTTAGGATTTCACGAATTCTGGTTTCTCTAGGATGGTTATATCTACTAGACCATAGGAATGGAGGTGGTTGTGACATGATTTATCATGTTTCCTACTCACGATTGAGAACGGAGGCGTGTAAGCCCCGGAAGCAGATCCTCTATTCCTTAAGCAGTAGATATTGATCCTTTAGAAGCCCGGATGGGTTTTCCGTAGTACCTCAGGAGTGTTTTGTTCTCGTTTTCCCCGATGTTGATATCCTGTTCTTCTCAACATCCTTTTCGTCCGTTGAAATCTTGTTGTTGTTTTCCATTTCAGTTCTTCTACCGGCGTCTAATCAAAACTTCCCAAATATCAAGTCTATCTGGCCAGAAAGGTTGTTGTTGTTTCGAAAACTACCAGGCTATGAGAGCTGGCATTCCTATCACCTGGGGTTGTTTCGATGAAGCATTCCTGAAGCACCACATTCCATATAGTCTATTCTCCAAATGAATCAAGTTCTATCCAGCTATACACCCTCGATGCAAAACCTCTCCCTTTACTTGAAAATGTTCCGGTGGTTTCCAAATTCCCTGACATCTTTCCAGAAGAGTGCCAGGAATGCCTATCATCTTGAACTTCCAGAAAAACTATCCAAGGTGCACGATGTGTTTCACGTGTCACAGCTCAAGAGGATCTTCCCAAGAAGTATCCGGACCTTTTCTTTCCTCAGCAGGAATCTCGGGGCGCGATTCCTTCAAGGGGGGGCGTTTTGTAACATCCCAAGTATGAAAAATAGCCTTTAGAATGTTTGCTCTCTGTTATTTTATGTTCTGCATCATGGCATCATGTTGATTGCAATTGTTTTCCTCTGTTTTCATTTGTTTTCCAACTGTTTTCATTTGTTTTCCTTTGTTTTCTGTTTTAATTTCAAACCAAAATTCAAACCTTTTGTTTCATCCTTGTGATGTTACAATTTCCAAATGAATATTTCAAATCAAATCAATCAATTGTTTCCATTAAGGTGTGATTTCAAAACTGTTGTTTTGTATCTATAAAAATGCATCCAATAACCAAACCCTTTTCAAATTCAATTTGTTTTCCATTTGAAACTCCAAACCAACATCCAAATAATTGTTCATACTTGTTATGTTACATTTTCCAAATAAAAGTTTCAATTAAAACAACTAGTTGTTTCTATTTAAATAGAACCATTAACTTGTTATTTCTATTTAATAACTCATTTGAATCAATTCACATTCAAAAATTCAAATCACATTGTCCAAAACAACCACCATGTTAAACTTATGAAAATTACTCAACAATTATAATCACATGCTTCCAATTAAAAGTACATGATAACCCTACTTAAAATTTTGTTTGCAATAATCAATTTAATCCCAAATTCATCCAAATTCACTCAATGACCAAACATCAAAATAAATTTGAACTTTTGAAAACCCAAAGTTGACAATTGATTGCTTTTGACTTAATAAACTCATCCAATTTTTCTCACATTTTTCCTAGCCCTAAACCTTATCTATTTCTTCCCTTTCCATTTTCTGCAAAAAAAAAACATAACAAAAAGAATAAAAGCTAGAGGGAGAGAGAGAGCAACCAACAGCCAGCCCATCTCTTTTCCCCCAGCCCAACTCTCTCCCAGCCCATACCCCTTCGATCCCACTTATTCTCCTACCTCCTGTACGGCAATCATCTGAAGCCACCACGTATACAGAGAAGAAACAGACGGTGATCACCCCTCCTCCCCCTCCATAAGACCTCCACCTCGTTGCCCTAGAGTTCCCTAACCCTAACCCCTTCCCCTCTTTTCCCTTCCCCGCCTCCAATTCTCTCCTCCCTCTTCCTTCTTCCCCTCTGCTCTGTATCTCTCTCTGAACTACCTGAACCACACCGAAAATTACCTCCTTTTGCCCCGGCGATCGCCGGCGTTTGGGTCCTTTCCCGGCCAGGGCGAGGCCGGGAATGGAAACGCCGGGGAACCATCTTCCTCCTCGGCCCCTCGGCACGGGCAGGGACGCACCGGAGCGCCGCCGCCGTCGCCTCCTTCCGCCGGCCGCTGCACCTGCCTGCCCCGACCGTCTCCTCTGCCTCAAGGTGAGCTCGACGCCTCGGGCCCCTCCCCTCGCCTTTTCCCCCCTCTTGCAGCGCACCCACACACCCCCAGCGACCGCCGCCCACGGCCGCTCGCCTCCTCCCCCCCCCCCCCCCCGATCGCTGCCGGCGACCGTGAGGTTCCCGTAGCTGGTACAGCGATCTGAACCTGCCCATGTTCAGTTACACGCGCGTGCAGCAAGATAACCCCCCCGAGCCTTCCCCTACTGTCAACAAAGCGCATCCACCCCACTGGTTTTGTCCCCAATCTCACAGCAGGAGGTGGGGGGTTCGAGTCCCCCCTCCCACAATTAAAACCATCTTTTTATTTTTCACTTGTTTGGTCACAGCAACATCTCAGAATCACAACTAGGTCCCTGCAATTTCTTTTCTAGCCCTGAAAAATATTTTCTAAGTCCCTAATGAATTAAATATGGCAGATTTACACCAAATCTTGTAAATTGCATAAGAAAATCATTTTAACTCCAATTTTAACTTTTTAAATATGTTTTCTGTCCCAAATTAAATGTTCTATCCAAATATAAAATTTGTTTACTGTTTTGAATATTTTAAATTGGTAAAACATTTGAATTCTTGTTTAAATCACTTAAACTTGCAAAAATCATAACTTGGGCATAAAAATTCCAAATTCAACAAACTAAATATGTTTTCCAATCAACTTTTCATGTACTTTCCAAATATAAATTTTGTTTGCTGTTTTGAATAATTTAAATTACTGAAAACAACTGTTTCTTGTTTATTGCATTTAAAATTGCCAAAATAATAACTTGCTCATTTTAAATCAAATTTCAACAAATGAAATATGTTTTCCATGCAAAATTAAACCACCTTGTCAAATATAAATTTTGTTTCATGTTTTGAATAATTAAAATTGGTTAAATGATTTAAACCTTGTTTAAATCATTTAATATTGTTAAATTCATAACTTGATCAAAACAAATTCTTTTGGGACATATAAAATATGTTTTCAAACCATAAAAGTATAAACTTTTCAAATATGAATCTCACTTAATGTTTTGAACAAATAAGAATACAAATAAGTTCATGTTTGAATTAAATTCATTTAATTCTTGCTTAAACTTGTTTAATTCATAAATAATTCATTTGAAATCCTTTTTCAGCAAGTGAAACATGTAATCCACCTAAAATTTTGTGTTCTTTCCAAATATGAACTTTGTTATCTATTTTGGAACAATTAAAAGTGGTGAAAACAACAAATGCTTGTGTGACACCTTTAAGTAACCAAAATTCCAAAACTTAATAAATGAATTTCCAAACTTGTTAAACCTTATTTCCATTTGGTTCTATCGTTGTTATTTTGCTGTTTTCCTCATCCATGCTAATCCACTTTCATATAATGATTAGTTGTAAAACAATTAATTCAACCATAATTCATGGGCTTTCCATATGCAATCCAATTGCATATGGGTCCATTTAATCATGTTGCTATCTTGTCAACTAGTTTATTTTTGATGCATCAATTAAATGGTCATGCATCATCCCATGTTTGTGCACTATGCCATGTTATTGATTGTTTATCTTTCTGCATTGTTTGTTTGCTTCTTCTCGGATGAACGACGACGTTGAGACCGACGATACTTACGACACCCCTTCTAAGGAGTTAGCTCAGTACCAGGCTACTGGGTTTGCAGGCAAGTATTCACTCACATGAACCACTATGTTCCTTTCAACATTGGATACCGATACTTTTCCGTTGTCTATTCTGCTAGCCCTATGATTAGTTGCTTCTGTTACGAACCTATCACATGAATCCCTTAACCCTGATATTGCCTCACCTCCATACCTATAACCATTGCTTGTTGCCCGTGTCTTACTAGCATGCTTAGGGTTGTTTTGCTCGAGTCTGTTACCCGTTACTTTCTGTTACTATTTCTATTATGTTCTGGGGGCTCGATGTTTAATCAATCAATCATGCTAACGTTATTGTTAAATAATAACTTGATGATAAGGCACCGGCAGGAGGCCCTGCGTGGTTTTGAGGCCTGCTAGTGTCGACCCTAATAGGAAAAGGGTCTTGTCTACTGATCCATGATGAGCGCACTAACCGCATGTGGGAAGCGAGTATGGGCGCCCCCCTCAATTTGATTCGATTCGCATCTCGTCCAAATCGCCTCATTTAGTTCGTGTTTTCCATTTGCCGCATGCATGTTTTTGCGAGCCCAGGCCAGGGTGGAACTTTTGTAGTCGGCATATAGGGGGACACGTTCTTAGAGTGCTATGAGGGTCCCCTTTCTTCCGGGCTCGATTAGCCGTGCGCCCAAGGTGCTTTGGGCTTGATGCGAAGAAGAGTTGAGTTGTGTTGAGTACCTCGCTTGGTGGGAAAGGCCTTCCCATCTGGTGGGTTATTCTTACGTGTATGGCCAAATTGGTGCACCCCTGCAGGGATAAATCTTCTCGAGAAGCCGTGTTTTCCGCGGTTATGGACTACTTGGTGAAAGTACTGGCTAACAAGTACTCCGGACAACTTAAACCTAATGGTTAACAACCTTACACCCAATGATTTAACAACTTGACTAGTAATAGGCTTATTGACACAATAATCTGAACTATCATTAATTCCACTGTGTGAGTTATCCTCGGATTGCTTCTTTGGATAAGGGGCGAGATCCAGGATGGGTTTGTTTGATGTTAGTTGATAGGTGGGTTACGATACGCGATCTTATCTCCTTTCTGTTAGCCGGAAGTTGTAGTATGTTCTGTAGTTGGTTAGAGGAGCCAGTTGCAGCATCTTTTATACCCCCTTTCTTCCATTGAACCCAAAGCATCTGTGCTTGGTGTTGACGGGTTACACTTTGGTGAACTGTGAGTCTTGCTTGCCAGTACGTTTATGTACTGACCCCTTTGGGGCTGTGGTTTCCGCAGACCTACGTTTCCGAGGATCTACATGGTGGCTACTACGTGGAGTATGACGAGACTGCTGACGAGTAGATAGCGGACCCGGGCAGGATCCGAGACTTCGTGGATGGGCTCCGTCTTTTCGTTTCTGGACTCTTAGGCCTATTTGGATCTTGTCTGTACTCAGACATGTTGAATGCTTCCGCTGTGATGTAATGATGTTATGTTGGGACATGTGTCCTCTGGATGATTGTAGTTGCTATCTCTGCTCTAATGAGAGCTATTTGCACCTTATTTCCATCTTTTGTGTCGTAGAGATCTGTTGTGATATCACTTGTTCAAACGCCGTTGACGTACCATGTGTGTATGGGTTGAAGTACGTCAATGGAAGTATCTGGATTTCTATGGGATGGTTTGCGCAGACTGTCGTGGGATAATCACGGCAGACGTTACCGGGGGTAACTGATCTTGGGGCAAGACGACACAGGTGTTTGGGAGAGGGTTTAGCTCAGAGGAAAACATGGTGCGATTCAATCTGGTAGCCGGCAATCAAAGTCGCCGAGTCTCCAATCTCGATATAACAACTCAACTCTAGGATTACACTGGATGCTCGATACCAAGCGCTATATCTAGGGTTCTTAGATCTCTGTCTAAAACTAGACCTGGGAGTCGGTTTATAAAGCACCTGTACCCCCTGGCTTATTCCCCAAGGCGCACCCTGGATCCTACCCGGACACGGCGCACAAACCCTAGCTTTCCTTTACAATAACCCACAACCCGGGTTGCTGGGCCTACAAACTTGGGCCTCCACAAGCTTCCTTATCCTTAGCCGGATCCTGCGCACCGTCCTTTGGGCCGGGTTACTCCTTGGAGTTTGGCCTACCGGGTTATCATCCCCCCGTCAGTAGTCCCCAGAATAGCCTGGGCTTCCTGGATCCTCCTTGAAGCGCTTGCTATTCCCTGCAAAGATATCAAACATACAGGCATATGGAGGCCGGGTTAAGATGCTCTGATATTCAGCTAGGCCTTACTCCGCGGCGGCCATGTGGTAACCCGGGTTTTTCCTCCAAACACCTTTAATTTTCCAGGTCTAAACCCTAATAAAAATGCCAAAATTCCATACTCGATAATCGACCCTGATATCACGGGATGGATTTCCTTCTCTCTTTTATCCAGATGCCTTGCTCAATATTTGGCACATATCTTGCAGAATCCACGTGGATAACCATCACCCCACGATTTCCGGCTTCTGGCCGTTAAGATAGGCTCACCCCTACTTTATAAATAGCACCCAGGGGATAACCCTAAACTCATCACTGCGCCTCGTTTTCCACTTTCCTTCCTTGCTCCTTTCACCCTCGCGGCACCACCGCAAGAAACTCGCACTTGTCATCGTAGCAAGACCGCCGCCGGCCGCGCCCGCTCTCGAGCCATCCCGCGCCGCCGTCAAGTGTCGTCGTCACGCCTTTGCTCCTCTCGCCAAGAATCGCGGAGGGGCATTCGAGCCACACCGCTTGCCGCTGCCGCGTTAGACTCCAATCCCTCCAGTAAGATTCTCGCAGCCGTTTAATTTAGCCCCATAATTTTTCAATTTATCCAAGATCGGATCTAGGTCAACCCGTGAATCATTTTTCCGATTTCATCAAATTAGATCGATTCGATGCTCGCCAACTCCTTTAACCGTCTGCTAGATAGTTGCAACTCATCCTCCTACCCTCACTAACCACCAAATCTCCTGAAAAACCGCTCGCAAACTTCCCATCTAGATCCACTTCTCCTCGATTTTCCGCTTATTGCGTTAACACCCGGAAAACCTTCCTTTTCCAGCTATCTTGCTTGCAGTAGACACATGGGCAACCACCCATCTTCCCCAAATGCTTTTCCATACGTAAGTGACCAATAATTTTCATGATTGTATTTAACACCCGGATACCTTGCAATCTCCACCTCATAGCGTGATACCCGGATAATTCTTAGCTCTATACTTTCTTGATATCTTATACTCGGATAATCCAACACTTCCGAGTCTTATTTCCTGAGCCTCTTTTTCTTACGTTTTCGCAGGTTGATCCCATGGCTCCCAAACGACAAGGAAAACAGCCGACTCAAGCGAGGAATACCCAAACCATTTCCGCCAACTGGGGGCATTCCACAGCTACAAAAGCCAAATTGGACGAGCTAGCCGAATTAGGGATCCTTCCTTCTCAGAAGGACATTCACTGGAGGGTGCCGGGCAACGAGACCCGGCCCACACCTGCTGATAACGAGGTAATCTGTTTCATAGAGCACGTGACCCGGGGATTCCGTCCTCCGGGTCACCCTTTCTTCCGGGAGGTCTTAAGCCATTATGGCCTCCGGGTATTCGACATAGGGCCTAACTCTATGTTGAATATTACCCACTTCATCGTTCTACCCGAGTCGTACTTGTGCATGCCGCCTAGTTTGACTCTCTTCATCGAACTATTCCAATGTAAGCCGTGCCGTGAAAGTGGTGACGGTGCACTCCTTACTTGTGGCGGGGTATCCATTCAACGCCGCAAGAATTCACCAATGCCAATTCTCAATTTGAACTCCCACGTCAAACATTGGCAGCTGTCTTTCTTTTACTGCCACGATACCTCCCCAGACGGCGAAAAGAAACTGCCGAGTTACTCGGAAAACCTTCTCGAACCTTCCGAGTCCTTCAATGCCTTTGCACCAGACTCAGACAGGGAGGCGATCCTTCCTTCATTAGCCAAGATAGCCATCCTCTCAGCCCAAGGCCTCCTCGGGCTAAATTTAGTAAAAACATGGGTGGACTTTCGGATCCAACCCAACTCCATCCGCACCAAACTGATGTGCGAGTATTCGGGGCATACCACGGATGCACTCCGATACTCCACCAAGAGCTTCGCGACCGGCGATACTAACAAGACCATCAAAGGCTTCCTGACAGAGAAGCTGGAGGTGATAAAGGGTATCACCGGGTTACCCCCGTTTACTCGGGAAAACCCGGCTCCAGCGGTAATACCCGGTATTCATAGCTTATTTCCACATTTTGGCTTGATATAGCTTCTAACCCTTAATCTCATTCTTTTTTCTTAGGCTGATGACCCTTTCTGGAGGGTTGAACCTTCTCCCCCTTCCAGAGACCCGGAAGAAGAGGACGAGCCGGCTGATGATAGTGAAGGTATTTGCACAGCATTTGTATATCTTTACTTGCATCACTTCCTCCCGTTCACCTTTTTTCCAACGAACACACACCCGATTCACAGGACTGGAGGACGAAGGTGAGGCCAATGAGGATGACCCGGAGGCAACCGAGTCTGACCAAGAGGCAACAGTGGGTGCCAAGAGGAAGACCAGGGGGCAGTGTCCAAGGTTCCTTTTTCCTCATTATCCTCTGAACCTTACTCCTTTGACGCCATGCGACAACTTAACCATCAATTATCAAATTCGTCGTGCTTGAAGGATTCCTTCCCAGCCAAACGCAGAGTAACTCGGAGCTCCCCGGGTGAAGATCCCCTTAACCCGGGCATCTCTACTCCCTCGGTCCCTCGTGGCGGCGCTCCTCCGCCTCGTCCTTCCGACTCTCCTCAACGCCACCCTTCTCCTAACCACCCACGTGCCGGGCAATTCCGGGTCCCGTTAGTGGTCCCCGTGGCGACCTCATCTGCTTCCAGCGGCGAGCTCCCGCCTGATTACACCGTGAATGCCGGGTAAGTTTGTGCTACATGATTTCCTTTTACGCCTAACAAATTTCCACTCAAGCCATCGTCATCACTAATAACTGCCTTTTCTCATCTTTCTTTTAGCGCTCAAGCCGTCGTCAGTGACCCGGAAAACATAGAAGCAGATAACCATCAGGCGGAGAAGCCGACTGACAATGCAGACGCCGCGACTGGCGGTGACACGGCGAATAACCAGGGACAAGGCCCTCTGAACAATCCACTTCCCCGTGCTGCCGGATCTCCTTCCTCATCGGAACCAGTAGACGAGGAGATCGAAGTTCTAGATACAAGGATGAGTTCTCCCAACCCGGCCACCCAAACTGTCCGGGTCTCAACTCCAAGGGCGGGGAGAGCCCCCCCCACCAAGCGACCAAGCTGCCGGCTCTTCCGGTACTCGATCCGAGGAACTGACATTCGCCCAAATGCTGGAAACCCTTCGCACTTTAAGGGCTAATGAAGAAAACATCTTGGGAGCTTTGATAGCCAAACACGAGGTAAATCCGACTAATGTTGCTTATGCCTTTGTCCAGTCCCCAAGTTCCGAGTGAATTGATTCATAATTTACTTGGGACTTTATTATACAAGCGACTGATCACTTGCTCCTCTGCCCGACTGATCCTTGTTTGCATGCATGCAGGCCTTCGTGACTCAATCTGAGGAGAAACTGGCGGACGCCACCAAGCTCGTTGAAAAGGAGGTAGCTTTACGTGAAGCAGCCGAAGCCGAGGCCAGGAGGAATAGGTTGATAATGAGGAAATATAGGAAAAGGGCTCACCGAGCAGAAGATGACCTAACAAGCCTTTCCGTCCAAATATCGGACACATATCGTGCTTTACTTGGTACGTTTCCTCCTCCGGGTTTATCTTTTTTATAGATAGCAACAGTTTCCCGACTTACGTCTCCATTTCTTCAGGCCCGGACGAAACCATGCCGGAAGAGGATGACATGGCCAGGCTGAAAACCATGAAGAGCGTTATCCGGCAGCTATGTGCCGGAACCAAATGGATCCTAGAGGAATTGCGGTGGCCGGGTAGAGGACATGTTGATCTGAAGAGGATGCTGGATGCCTTCTCCACTATTCCCGAGTGGATTTGGCACTGGAAGCGCTCGTCTTGCAGGGTTGGAGTGACCCGGGGGCTTGCACTTGCCAAGGCTTATCTCCCCAAGCTCGAGCTAGTGAAGCTTATGGGCGGCTTCCCAGAGTTCAAGCTTGACGGATCCAAGTTCTCGGTGAAGGATTTTCAGGCCGTCCAGAAGGAGGTCCGTTACCCGGCCAGCGTGATTGCTGATGAACTGGATGTTAATATACTCGTTCCAGCGTATGATGCTGCCGGTGAAGCAATTAAGTCAGATCTTCCTGAGCCGTATGATATGCTGGCTCGGTGGAAGGAGGAAGCTGCTGCGATAAGGGCGGAGGCTGCCAAGAAGCAAGCTGAAGCCGGCTCTGCCCCTGCTACCTCAACACCAGTCGTTCCACCTCCTGCAGGGACTGGTACCGCTGATCCGGGTGCTGCTGCTACCGCCAATGATGGCAAGGGCAAGGCCAAGATGAACGCCGAGTGATATATGATTTCTCATGCCTCTTCTTATGCACCGGTCGGTCAACATACTTTTTAAAACAGTTATATTTTGGGTGGTGCGCCTGTGCACCTTTGATATCTTTTCACCAGGATGTTGTAATGCACGCTAAGGTCTTGATATACTCGATGCCTGTTCCGGCCTTTTTAAGTTTATCCATTATTGAGCTCATCTGTTCTCGATATCTGGCTTTCTTTATTGTTCCTTTTGTGAAAACTCAATTTCCGGGTCTCATGGGTATTGACAAGCGGATTTTGCTTCTAAGTCCCCAAGTCCCCAAGACTCGGATATTTGGGTTTTTGGAATTATACAAGTAAGCCATTTTTTCTCTTTTCAAGGTTTCAAGCCACCCGGACCCGGATCGCCGAGTCTAGGACACTTGATCTTGAAAGGGGAACGAACTGCCTACTGCTAATTTCACAAAGATCCCTGAGTTGTTTCACATAAGTTTTGAAGTTACGCTTAATAGTCGTTGAGTTTCCAGCTGTTCAGCCTTGTACTCTGCATAACTTGTGGTTTAGATGACCCTTTTGACTATCTTGTACTGTAAGCCGGCTTTCGCGTGGATACCATGTTGTTACATCCATACGAAAACGTAGCCAGCCAAGCCCCGTCGGGTTTCATGACTGACTGCAATCGTAAGCGAACAAATCATGCCACTTTAATGCGAGTCACATCGAGCTTAAGTAAGAATAGCCAAGGAATTTGGACTTCTTTGTCCGGTTATAAGATTGTAGCCGTACTCGTTTGCAAGTAATCGGCCCTTATAACTCATAGGCATCATGGCCGGGTCTTTGAGTTTGTAACTGTGCTATTCAAGCGACCAGCCCCCAAGACCTAGATATACGCATCATACTGAGAGTACATAACCTGATAATAACCATCTCTTTTCTTGATAACCATCTCTTTACTTGATATGAAAAATCTAGGTCAGCAAGCCGCCTCATTAAAAACCCGTCCAGTCCCTAAAGGTACCCTGGATAGGAAAATAGTACGTCTGAAAACCTGCTGCCTATTACATCGTGCAATTCCACTTGCCAATATAGTCTTTACTAAGTATAATATGGACGTAGCTGAGCCACGTTCCATGGTCTATCTCTTTCTTGCATAGATGAAGTGGTGTGTGCGGTGTCGTTGACTGTAGCCGACTCTTCCCTTGCATCTATCAAGTAATATGATCCATTATGCAGATTCCGGCTTATGATAAATGGTCCTTCCCATGGTGGTGATAATTTGTGTTTTCCTTCGTTTGACTATACCAGGCGCAGAACCAAGTCTCCTTCCTGGAATACCCGGGTTTTCACGCGCCGGCTATGATACCTCCGTAGATCTTGCTGATATATGGCTGATCTTTCCAGGGCTTGTTCTCTTTGCTCTTCTAACATATCTACGGCGTCCTGCCGGGTTTTTTCGTTCTCCACCTCGACGTAAGCTTGTCGTGGGATAATCACGGCAGATGTTACCTGGGGTAACTGATCTTGGGGCAAGTCGACACAGGTATTCGGGAGAGGGTTTAGCTCGAAGGAAAACATGGCGAAAAGCAATCTAAGAACCGGAAAGCGACTCGCCGGCTCTCGATATTATTATACTGGATACTCGATAACAGGTGTTACAACTACGACTTGAATCTCTCTCAAACTAAACTTAGGGGCCGGTTTATAAAGCACCTGTACACCCCTAACTTGCCCTCCAAGGCACATCTTGAGTCCTACTCGAACTCCACATATAAAGCCTAACTTTCCTTATCGCAACCCACAAGCCGGGTCACGAATCTCACAAGCCTTTGGGCCTTCTAGTAACCTCTTTACCCCTATCCGGGTATTGCTCAGCTCTCCTCGGGCCGGATTATACCTTGAAGTGGGCCTACCGGGTTACTATCCCCCCATCAGTAGTCCCCAGGATAGCGCGGGCTTCACAGATCCATTCTTGAAGTGCTCGCTATTCCCTTTTCAGATTTGAACCCTAAGATATTAAGGCCCTACTCTCGATAAGGATCCCTGATATCTCGGGATAAATCGCGTTCCCCCTGTTAATGGAACATTTCACCTCGTTCCGAACACCCGCAACACCAAATCTGTGCGGATAATTATTGCTCCGTAACTTCCGGCTTTCCAGCCGCGGGCGAGCTCACCACCTCCCTTATAAATATCAGCCGACGGTAACCCTAAGTCATTCATCTCGCTTCACCATCCCTTTTCTCCACGCTCCCCCACAATTTCTGCCACCGGGCTCGCACGCTTCAAGAAAGATAAGGCCACCTCCGGCCGCACTCGTCCTCAAGATATCCAGCACCGCCATTAAGCACCGTTGTCACACCCGCGCTTCCTCATCGAGGGCCGTGACGCAACACTCAAGCCGCGCCACGCACCTCCCTCACTTCGGACCTCAACTCCTTTGGTAAGCCTTCCTCAACCATTCAATTGAAACTCGCAGTCTTTTCAATCTGGCCGAGATTGAATCTGGGTCAACCCGTAAACTAATTTTCCGATATCATCAAATTGAGCCGCTTCGATAGACCTTAGTTCCTTTAGTCACCTGATATGTAGTCGCAACTCATCCCCGCGCACTTATCGGCCATCCAACTTTGCACAAGATTGCTCGCAAGCTTTTCGATCTAGATCCATTCCACCTTGTTATTTCCGCCTGTCGCATTAACACCCGGAAAATCCTCTTTTTCCAGCTAATCCTTCCACAATAAAGGTATGGGCAACCATCCATGTTCACCCAATTCACCTGAACGCGTAAGTAATTAGCAATTTACTCAACCTCATCTGACACCCGGAAAAATCTTCTGCATTTAATATCGTAGTGCATTATCCGGGTTTCATTTTAGCCTTCAACGCCTTGACGTCTCCAAACTCGAATGATTTGATGTTCCGAATCTCACTCCATACATTTCCTGCCCCTTGCAGGTCAACTCCATGGCTCCTAAAAGACAAGGAAGACACCCGGCTTCTGCAAAGGCCTCTCAAACCACTTCTGCCAACTGGGGTCGGTCTTCAACGACAAAGGCCAAACTAGATGGGATGGCCGAGTTAGGAATCCTTCCTTCTCAAAAGGAAATACACTGGAGGGCTCCTGGCGATGAGACCCGTCCCACTCCTATCGGGAACGAGGTAATTTGCTTTACCGAGCATGTGACCCGGGGATTCCGTCCTCCGGGTCACCCTTTTTTCCGGGAAGTCTTGAGCCACTACGGCCTCCGGGTGTTCGACATAGGGCCTAACTCTATGCTGAACATCACCCACTTCATAGTTTTGTCCGAGTCGTACTTATGCACTCCACCAAACCTCGTTCTTTTTACCGAATTATTCCAGTGCGAACCATGCTATGAGAGCGGTAACGAAACACTTCTTACCTGCGGCGGGGTATCCATCCAGCGCCGCAAACACTCATTGATGCCACCTCTCAACCTGAACCCCAACGCCAAAGACTGGCAATTATCCTTCTTTTATTGCCACGACACTTCTCCGGATGGTGAGAGGAAACTACCGGGTTATTCGGAGAGCCTTCTCGAGCCCTCCGAGTCTTTTAGTGCTTTTGCTCCTGACCCTGATAGGGAAGCGATTCAGCCCCTTCTGGCCAAACTAGCGGCCCTCTCAGCCCATGGCCTTCTCGGATTTAACTTGGTAAAGACTTGGGTGGAGTTCCGGGTTCAGCCCAACTCCATTCGCTCAAAGTCGCTGCACGAATACTCCGGTCACATCACAGATTCCCTCCGCTATTCCACCAAAAGCTTCCCTGCCGGTAACACCAACAAGACCATCAAGGGCTTCCTGATGGAGAGACTAGATGTTATAAAGAGCACTGCCGGGTTACCCCCGTTTACTCGGGAAAACCCCGTCCCAGCGGTAAGACCTGACTCCTTTTTCGCATTTCAGCACTTTCATCCGTTATAGTCTCTAACCACCACTTGTGTTTATTTGTCCACAGGACGACGATCCCTTCTGGAAAGTTGAAAACCCTCCTCCTTCTCAAGACCCTGAAGAGGAAACCGAGTCTGCTGATGATGAAGAGGGTACTCTCCCATACCCTTTACACCTGCCCTTCACCTGTGTTATTTCTCTTATCTGATACTTACCCGGTTTTCAGGGTCGGGGGATGAAGAGGAGGAAGAAGAAAATGACCCGGAAGCCACCGAGTCTGACCAGGAGCCCCCAGTTGGAAACAAAAGGAAGGCTAGAGGGGTAGTTGAAAAGGTTCCCTTCTCATCTATGTCTCGTGCGCCTTACTCCTTTGCTGCTATGCATGAACTTAACGAGCGATTATCACATTCACCCTTCTTGAAGGACCCTCTCCCGACTAAACGTAGGGTGACCCGGAATTCTCCGGGGGATGATCCCCTTAACCCGGGTATCTCCACTTCACCCACTCATCGAGCCAGTACCCCTCCAGCTCAACCTTCCCAATCTCCTCAACGTCATCCGTCTCCTAATCATCCACTTGCCGGGCAATTTCGCGTGCCGCAGCCAGTGCTCCTGCCGACGTCATCCGCCTCCAGCGGCGAGCTTCCCCCGGACTATGCCGTGAACACCGGGTAAACTACCTTTACTTACATTTTCTCGTACTAGTTACCTCTCTTTTTTCCGTATATTCCATTGATCAATGTCTCCCTTCTTTTCTCCAGCGCCACAGTTACGCTAAGCGACCCGGACATCCCTGAATCAGAAGAGCAGGGAGAAGAGAAGCCAAGTGATGACATGGACGTTGAGGTTGAGGACGAGGCCGAGGATGGAAATGGAGAAGATCCTTTTAAGGACCCAGTCCCACCAAAGACTGCATCACCCCAGCCCTCTGAAGAAGTGGACGAAGACATCATTGTGGAGACCAAGTCGGGCTCTCCTATCCCGGACATTCAAACAATCCGGGTTTCGACCCCCAAACCCGGAACAACTCCGCCACAAGAGGGCCAATCCTCCGGCCCTTCTCAACTTCGCCCTGAAGACATGACCTTTGCTCAAATGCTAGATGCCCTTCATACCTTGAAGGGCGACGAAGAAAACATACTAGATGCCTTAATAACCAAGCACGAGGTAACCCCGACTAATCATCAATTGTCTCCATGCCTAGTCCCCAAGTTCCGAGTAAATTACTAGGTAACTTGCTTGGAACTTTGCATAATGATTCTGGCTGATCCCTCTTCATGCTTCTTTACAGGACTATGTTTCACAGTTGGAGAAGAAGCTGGCCAAGTCCACCAAGCGTATTGGAAAAGAAACGGCCCTTCGTGAAGCTGCTGAGACTGAGGCTCGCAGGTGCCAAAAGATGACGAAAAAGTATAGGAAGAGAGCTCACAGAGCTAAGGAAAAACTTACAACTCTTTCTGCTCAAATTGCTGATGTTCACCGTACCGCGACTGGTAAGATTTTTGAATTTCACCTTTTTATGACTCGGATTGCTTTGATTTGAACACTTGCGCTTGCTTGCCTACTATCTTTGCTCCTTTTGCCTTTCTTAGCAGGCCCACGTGATGCTGCCCCCGAAGAAGATGATGCTGCCAAGCTTAAAACCATCAAGAATACTCTTCGCCAACTTTGCGGCGGAGTTAGCTGGATACTTGATGAGCTGCGACTGCCGGATGTCAAGCCAGATAATATGAAGAGATTACTGGAATTCTGCTCCACGTTACCTCTTGCTCTGCCCATCTCAAGTATCCCGGAGTGGCCGAGGAAACCGAATCCACTGTCTGTTTTAACGCCTTTTTGTCCCTGTTGGAGGTCCCTGTAACATGCACATGATATTGTCCTTCTAAACTGAGCGTACGTACCGTACCGATGAAGATGCTGATTTGGCCAATCGACACCGTGGATCCGGATTTGAGGTGATCCGGCTCCAACTCCCACCCGGAATTGTCCACTATCTTCTCTCCTTCGTCATTGGAGTAGATCTCGCCGATGACAAAGTTCTTCACGTTCTTCCGAGCTTCTCCCGTGATGTAAACACCTTTGGACGCAGGCCCCACGGTGGGCGCCAACTGTCGTGGGATAATCACGGCAGATGTTACCTGGGGTAACTGATCTTGGGGCAAGTCGACACAGGTATTCGGGAGAGGGTTTAGCTCGAAGGAAAACATGGCGAAAAGCAATCTAAGAACCGGAAAGCGACTCGCCGGCTCTCGATATTATTATACTGGATACTCGATAACAGGTGTTACAACTACGACTTGAATCTCTCTCAAACTAAACTTAGGGGCCGGTTTATAAAGCACCTGTACACCCCTAACTTGCCCTCCAAGGCACATCTTGAGTCCTACTCGAACTCCACATATAAAGCCTAACTTTCCTTATCGCAACCCACAAGCCGGGTCACGAATCTCACAAGCCTTTGGGCCTTCTAGTAACCTCTTTACCCCTATCCGGGTATTGCTCAGCTCTCCTCGGGCCGGATTATACCTTGAAGTGGGCCTACCGGGTTACTATCCCCCCATCAAAGCTGATACTCGCGGTGAATCGTGAATAATGTCACTCGGTAACACTGCCTCCGCACCATAGACCATGAAGAAGGGTGTCATCTGAGTGGATCTGTTAGGTGTAGTGTTGATACCCCAAACCACAGAAGGAAGTTCTTCGACCCATGCACCAGCAGCCCTGACACAGGGAACTCGCAATCGTGGTTTTAATCTGCGAAGCAATTCTTGGTTTGCCCTCTCCACTTGTCCATTGGCCTGCGGATGAGCCACCGATGCAACATCGAGCCGGATTCCATTGTTGCCACAGAACTTCTCCATCTCACCAAGGGACATGTTGGTTCCATTGTCGGTAATTATGCTGTGGGGATACCCGAACCGGTAGATAATCCTTTTCAGGAACTTGACTGCTGTAGCTGCTTCGCAATTAGTAACTGGCATAACCTCAACCCACTTGGTAAACTTATCAATAGCCACCAAAAGATGTGTCTTCTTGCATGGTGACATATGAAAGGGGCCAACCATGTCCATACCCCAGACAGCGAACGGCCAAGTTAACGGGATGGTCCGTAACTCCATAGCCGGCACATGGGTTTGGCGAGCGTACCTTTGACATCCGTCACATCTTGCTACCAATCGTTCCGCATCTGCTAGAGCCGTGAGCCAGAAAAATCCGTGTCGATAAGCTTTAGCCACAAGAGACCTTGTGGACGCATGATGTCCACAGTCGCCTTCATGGATTTCCTTGAGAATCTGTCGGCCTTCTTCTGGCGCTACGCAGCGCAAAAAGACTCCTGCTGCGCTTCTCTTGTATAATTCTCCATTGATGATAGAATATCCCTTTGCTCGCCTCAAAATTTGCCTTGCTAACACCTCCTGTTGTGGTAACTCGCCCCGCGACAGGTAGGCCAAAAACGGTTCTGTCCATTCGGGAACAGTACGTACTGTAGCCACAAGTCCTGAATCCGGGTCTTGGTTTGCCAATTCCTCCTCTGACTCGGTTTTAACCGATGGTCGCCATAATTCATCCAGGAAAACGTTAGGTGGAACCGGCTCTCTGCGCGAGCCGAGTCTAGCGAGCGCGTCGGCTGCCTCGTTCTTTCTTCTGTCTATATGCTCCACCTCATACCCGGAAAAACATCCTGCAACCCTATCAACTTCCCTGCGGTATGCTGCCATAGTTGTGTCCTTTCTATCCCAAGTTCCTGACACCTGCTGTACCACAAGATCCGAATCTCCGAAACACCGTATCCTTTTGATGTTCATCTCCTTAGCTGCCCTTAGGCCGTGCAATAGTGCCTCATACTCGGCCACGTTGTTGGAACAGTCAAAGTGGATTTGTAGTACGTAACTTAGTTTATCTCCTTTGGGTGACGTCAGCACCACCCCAGCTCCTGATCCCTCGTATTGCTTAGATCCATCGAAGTGCATGATCCATGACTCGGAATTTGGAACCGTTGTAGTCATGCCTGTATGTGTCCAGTCGTTAACGAAATCAATTAAAGCTTGAGATTTGATTGCTGACCTGGGTTCGTAGTTGATGTGATAATCCCCCATCTCTATCGCCCATTTGGCTATTCTTCCCGTCGCGTCCGAGTTTCTGATGATATCCGACATTGGTATTGAACTAACCACTGTTATGGGGTGTTCTTGGAAGTACTGCTTCAATTTCCGGCTAGCCATAAAGACCCCAAACACCAGCTTTTGCCAATGTGGATAGCGCTGCTTTGCTTCTGATAATACCTCGCTGACATAATAAACCGGCCTCTGGACCGGGTAACCTTTCCCGTCCTCTTTACGCTCAACAACAACTACTGCGCTGACGGCTCGGGGGCCAGCTGCCACGTACAGCAACATAGGCTCTTTAGGACCCGGCGCCGCTAGTACTGGTGGTTCGGATAACTGCTTCTTTAGTGCCTCGAATGCCTCATCCGCCTCTTGATCCCACACGAATTTGTCTGATTTCCGCAAGAGCCGGTACAGGGGTATTGCCTTTTCTCCGAGTCTAGATATGAATCGGCTCAAGGCTGCTACGCAGCCCGTGAGCTTTTGAACATGCTTCAAATTTTCTGGTTTTTTCAGACCCTGGATGGCCTTGATTTTATCCGGGTTTGCCTCGATCCCTCTTTCGGAAACTATAAAGCCGAGTAATTTCCCGGCTGGAACTCCGAACACGCACTTTGTCGGGTTAAGCTTCATCTGGTACTCCTCAAGTTTTTGAACGTCTCCTTTAGATCATCGATAAACGTCTCCGCCTTCCTGGTCTTGATGACCACATCATCCACATAGGCGTGGACGTTGCGTCCGATTTGGTCTTCGAAGCACTTTTGAATACATCGTTGGTAAGTTGCACCGGCGTTCTTCAATCCAAACGTCATGGTTTTATAACAGAAGGCCCCAAAAGGGGTTATGAATGATGTTTTCTCCCAATCCTCCCTCTTGAGCTTAATCTGGTGATACCCGGAATATGCGTCCAGGAAGCATAATAAATCGCTTCCAGCTACTGCATCTATAATCTGATCTATCCTGGGTAGTGCGAACGGATCCTTTGGGCAATGTTTGTTGAGACTCGTAAAATCAATGCACATCCTCCACTCATTGGTCTTTTTCATCACTAGAACCGGGTTTGCCAGCCAATCCGGGTGAAATACTTCCATGATAAAGCCGGCTGCCAATAGCCGAGCGATCTCTTCGCCTATAGCCTTCCTTCTTTCCTCATTCATTTTCCTCAAGCCCTGCTTCACGGGCCTGGACTTGGGATCCACATGCAAACTGTGCTCGGCCAGCTCTGTAGGGATACCCGGCATATCGCTAGGTGTCCAGGCGAACACATCTGCATTTGAACGAATAAACTCCACGAGTGCTTCCTCCTGCTCTTTTCCCAAGTTAGACCCTATGGTAAACTGCTTAGTGGAATCGCCTTCAACAAAATCTATCTTCTTGGTGTCTTGTGCTGCCTTGAATTTTGCTCTCTCGTCCTCGGTATTCGGCTTGTTCAAGGCTGTTCTATCATCCGGGTTCACTTGAGACCGGTAATATTCGAGTTCTTCCTTTCTGCATGCTTGCTCAGCCATAACCGAATCTCCTTCGTCGCACTCGGCCGCTATATCCCGGTTCCCATGTATGGTGATGGTCCGTTTAGGACCCGGAATCTTTAGCTGCAAGTACACGTAGCACGGCCTAGCCATGAATTTGGCGTAAACCGGTCTTCCAAACAGCGCATGATAAGGACTGCGCAGTTTGACCACCTCGAACGTGAGCCACTCAACTCGATAATTATCCGTCGGTTCTCCAAAAGCAACCTCCAAGGTGATCCTTCCCTCGGGGCTCGCCGAGTGACCCGGTACGATCCCATGAAAGATTGTCGAACTTTTCTGCAACTGGGACTCTTTGAGACTCATACGTAAGAAGGTCTTCCAATAAAGGATGTTGATGCTACTTCCACCGTCCATCAGGACCCTCTTCAGTTCGTAACCATTAACCTGTGGGGCAACCACCAACGCCAAGACTCCTGGACGCTCTACTTTTTCCGGATGATCTCTTCTACTCCACGTTATCTCTTGTTCTGCCCATCTAAGATATCCCGGCGCGGCCGATGAAATCGAGTTTGCCGCTTGCTTTGACGTCTCCTTGTTCCTGCTAGAAGTTCCTGTAGTATGCACGTGATATTGTCCTTTTAAATTAGTCGTTCGTACCGTACCGACGAAGATGTTGATCCGGCCGATCGTCACGACGGATCCGGATTCGAGGTGATCCGACTCTGGCCCCCAGCCGGAATCGTCCACCATCTTTTTTCCTCTTCGGTCGATGTAGATTTCGCCGACGACGAGATTCTCCATATTCTTCCGAGCTTCTCCCGTGATGTAAACACCTTTGGACGCAGGCCCCACGGTGGGCGCCAACTGTCGTGGGATAATCACGGCAGACGTTACCGGGGGTAACTGATCTTGGGGCAAGACGACACAGGTGTTTGGGAGAGGGTTTAGCTCAGAGGAAAACATGGTGCGATTCAATCTGGTAGCCGGCAATCAAAGTCGCCGAGTCTCCAATCTCGATATAACAACTCAACTCTAGGATTACACTGGATGCTCGATACCAAGCGCTATATCTAGGGTTCTTAGATCTCTGTCTAAAACTAGACCTGGGAGTCGGTTTATAAAGAACCTGTACCCCCTGGCTTATTCCCCAAGGCGCACCCTGGATCCTACCCGGACACGGCGCACAAACCCTAGCTTTCCTTTACAATAACCCACAACCCGGGTTGCTGGGCCTACAAACTTGGGCCTCCACAAGCTTCCTTATCCTTAGCCGGATCCTGCGCACCGTCCTTTGGGCCGGGTTACTCCTTGGAGTTTGGCCTACCGGGTTATCATCCCCCCGTCACAGACGATGAATAGTAAGATAATGGTTGTCACACGTTTACGTGTTGGCCTGCTCATATTGAGATGCGGGTGCCGGTATGCCCCGTAAGCCATTTATCTACTGTTTATCGGACTGTGAGTATCCCCTAGAAGTCCGGGTGCGACAAAAGTGGATGCACTCAATCTCACATATGGTGGAGTCACTTATCTCACACGATCTCTCACTCATGTGGCCTAAGTGGCTCTCATGCTCACATGGTATTGGTACCCTCTCATAACACATGCACATAGGGGTAGGCTCGATATCCTCAACTCCATACGCCTCCTTGGTTGAAGGGAAAATCCCATGCTCAACCTCATCCACCGTATCGCCTCCAAATGTGTGATCCATAAGATTGGCATCATCACTCGCCTCCATTGCCGAAGGGAAACTCCCATGCTTGGCTTCTCCACTTGACGCACCATTTTGGTCGTCGCCATGGCAATCCCACATTATGTGACCATAGCCCTTGAAAATGGGGCATAATAGGTCTTCATGTTAAAGTAGAGGGGAAAGTAGGCTCGTAGCATCATCATCATATATGGGAGGGCCTTCTCTTCCTCCATCTTATTGTAGTTCTTCATCTTGCCATGTGGGAGCCCTTGTGGTGGTGGAACTTGATGTAGATACCACATGATGTATACTTGTGGAGGGTGCCATGGTGGTATTGGCCTTGCATGTGTGATCTTGTTTCTTGTGTCTCCGTCTTGAAGGATTCTTGGAGATCTTGTCGATGGAGTTCTCGAGATCTTGTAACCGTTGAGAAGTAGCATTCTTGGACTTGTCGAAGGTCGTATCCATTGCATGGAATAGATACTTCATGCCTTGCGCATGGGTATCCACTGTTGTGGTAGCACTTGAAGAAGACACCTTGCGATGTGCGCTCGCCGCCATGATATGTGTGGGGAAGTCATCGCACACTTGGAGTGTTGTTGTAGATGTTCTCTTCCTGTGTCGTCATCTTGTAGCTTGTGTGGGCGCCAACTTGGAGGTTGAAGTTTGCTGACGATGAAGATTGCGGCATTCCCGCTCTTCATGTGTGGGATGCCATCGAAAGTCATTTGGGTGCCTTGGCTTCTTGGCCTTCTTTCTTGATGGAGCCTCGATGATGTCCTTCTTGTGGCGCCGTCTTGATGTTGAAGGAGACAATCTTGACTTTGCCAACTTGTCGGATTTCTTGTCGTGGCACCATCTTGAGATTGAAGGGAGTTGTCTTGTGTTGGCCTTGGCATTCTCCTTGAAGTTCCTTGGTCTTGAGCATGAACCGTAGGACATATGATATCTTTGCCCTTGAAGCTTGGAGAGGAAGTTTTTGTAGGTGAGCTCATCCATGTCGGAGTCGAAGTAGTTGTAGAGCTCCATCTTGTCCCTCATGCTTGTGGAGTCATTATCGGTGTAGTACTCCGCCATGTTTGTGGATGCGTAGTTGGTGTAGCACGGCTCCATCTCTTCATCCAAGCTCGCGGTGTCGTAGTTGTAGTAGTGGTTCATGTCGTTGGAGCTCATGGAGTCGAAGTTGTTGTGGTTGGTGTGGTGCTCCGCCATGTCGATGATGCTTGGGGAGGAATAGTCGGTGTAGGGCTCAACGTCATGGTCGTAGTAGTGGTGGTGATCCACCATGTCATGCTCGTAGTAGTGGTCATCTACCATTTCGTGCTCATAGGAGTGGTGATCCACCATGTCGTGGTAGAGGTCACCTATGTCAAGCTCGTTGTAGTCGTTGTCGTTGTTGTAGTCATGGTGGTCCATCATGTACTCACCATAGTCATCATGGCCTCCATATGCTCCGCTCTCGCTACACATGGTTACTCACAAGCACAAGTGTATATATAGAGTGTGAAGACCTAAGAGCTCAAACCTCATCTTTTAGTAAGTATTGGAACTAGTGGACCATGCCAAGAGAAACCGATAACAAAAAGAATAAAGTGACTTGAGTTCGAAAGATCCTAAAACATGCTCCAAAACACACACGGCTTATGGGTGGATAAGTATGGAAAGTGGAAAGCAAATGGAACAACCGGAAATCAAGATATTGTAATGGCAAGTAGAGAACCACAAAGATCACAAAGAAACAACAAGCCAATCTCTAAAAGATATATGGAAACACATGCACGGAGATAAATGGTACTAACGCAACCAAAATGTGAGCTAAGGAACCAAATGATCCTAGCAAAGACTATAAAGCTCGTGTTGCAAAAGTACAAGGAGAGCCGCTAGTTTGATTGCAATTTATCGGTGGGCTACAAGATTTGCACACAATGCACCACTTACGAGATGTTCATCGATCTTGCGTGCTTCCTATAAATGGTATGGAAAGTGGTGGCTTCCTTTTACTCTCTTCTTCTTTCTCTCTTGTCTCTTTGCTCTTCTCTCTTTTGCTTTTTCACTTTTTGCTCACTCACTTTGTGCCAGCATATGAAACTATATGAATTAGCGCATACAATGGTCGCTCGGAAAATACACGGTACAAGTGTGCAAAGTCCAAGAAATCATAGATGAACTAGCCTCAATAGGTAAGGTAATCACAAGGTAGGTTGGCTCACAAAGGAATGGCAAGAGGGAGAAGATTCGGGATGATTATACCTCTCTCCGATGATCTTCACCCTATAGGCTGGAAAGTTTCGTGCTTTCTCACGAAAATGGGCTTCAATTAATTATGGATTGATTTAGATGATGTAATTTCCTACAAAACGAGCTAAAGATCACTCAAAACGGAGTCCCGCGTCAAAAGTTATGGCCAAAACGGTGATCGGACGCGACAGTTTTCTAGGAGGCCGGCCTTGGCCGGGCCAGAGGCCGGGTTTCCTGCACGAGGCCAGGCAGCTCTGTTAGGGGGCCATCCTGGAGTCCATCCAGGCCGGGCTAGAGGTTGGGCAACCCGCACAGTCGAAAATTCGCGATTTTGGTCGCGATTTTGACTTTTTAGGGCAGAAAACTGCTCCAAAAATCACCAAATCGAAGGGAGGAGTGGAATTTAGGCAATGGGAATGCAAAAGAAGGTAGATCAACAAGAATAGTAGCGGATCTATGGATCAAAACCTACCAAAATGCACTCAAATCACAGATCGATCCAAAATCAAATTGGGGCTATTTTTGGAGGAAATTTTCGAATTTAGGCAAGAACAAGAAATTTTATTGGGGAAAGAGGTTGTCAAATCCGTGGCAACCTTGCTCTTGATACCAGATGATGAAGGCTTGACCTCTAGGGTGGCCCAATCTTCACGGATTGACGTACGAGAGGTGGGGACATTGGGAAGAACGCGATGAACACGAAGAACACGATGAACTCACGCACACAAAAGGGGAGACAACTCGTGAATCCTACGAGGGATCGCAAACCCAAGTAAACAACACGCTAATTGGAACCGATTCCTCTCACTGGCCGGTCCACCGATCCAACAAAAGCCACAAGGGGAAGGTTGGCAGGAAGTACCGAAATCACGAGGTGAAAGAGTAGCTATTTGTAGATATCTTGATACAATTCAATAGATGAATCTGTGGAGTAGCCTGGGATCCCATGGGGGAGGTTCTCCACATGGGAGGGGGAGCACAAGGCCCAATTCTATCTCAAGTCAACTCTTGCCTAGGAAGGAGGGGGAGGGGTCCTATATATAGTAGAGGGGTAGGTGAGAGGGATACAAGGGGAGGTTCCCCTATTCCCACGCAGGGGAGCCGACCTGGCCGGGCTGGAGGCCAGCCTGGAGGCCGGGCTAGTCTGTAGCGTGTCCGGCCTTAGGGTCGCAGCGAGGCCGGCCTAGGCCGGGCTGGAGGCCAGGCGGCTCTGTTAGGGAGCCGGCCTGGAGGCCGACCTGGCCGGGCTGCAGGCCGGGTTTCTTGCCCTTCTTCTTCGTCGTCTTCTCGCTTCTTCCTCCTCTTCCACGCGTACACCTTGGACGGCCTTGAGTCCTGGTATTCCTCGGCATCTCCCCTCGCATCCGTACTCGTCGACTCATACCTAGCAATGTACGGGAGTAGATGGTCAAGTTGTATACCGTCCAAAGGGGTACGAAATGGGTTATAGAAGAGGAATGAGTTCACCTTTTGAATCCATGGTGACTTGACATATGATGGAGTGTGCGGCATGCCCAGTGGGATGGGTCGTGCTGCATCACACAAAGTGGTCTCTAGATGATTTAAACAGGGGAAAACAACCTAGCGTGGTTCTAAAGCAGTAAGCAAGTATCAACTCTCCCAAAAACATGCATCTAGAGCAAAAAACCCAGATGAGCATAAATAAAAAGAGGGGATACTGTTGCCACCCTTGTCAGCCATGGAGGATCCCAAGGAGGGGAAAGACATGGGAGAGTCGAGGTAGGCCCTAGGGGGCTTTCGGCGGCGAGAAGCGGCCGGATGGGGTCTTGGAGGCGGTGGCAGCGCAATAGGCGGTATGGGGGTTGGGGTGGAAGTTTGGGAATGAAACCCTAAATCCCTCAATCCCCTTTTTTATACTGCTGAACCGCCAGGCCGGAGTCTCCGGACAGACCGGAATCTCCGGTGTGAAAGACCGGAGTCTCCAGACCCACACTCCGAAATCCCCAGAAAAATGGACTGGACATGTATGAGCCTAAGGAACTTGGCTTTTGGGAATATTTTGGCTTGGGATTAGAGAAAAACAGCAGGGAGGGACCATCAAACTCAAAGATAGCAAGAACAACCATAACACATCAAAATTTGAGTAAGTTCTCCAAAAAGACCAAAAACTCAAAAAAAAAAAAAGAACGTAAAATAAAAGCCAATTTGAGTACCAAACAAGAACCAACTCTTCAAAAGAAGAGGTTGGTGGCCTAAGCCACCATGTAAGAGTTTATGGTATGTCACCGCGAAGATATATCTTGGGTGCATTGCCAATTCTCGACATTGAAGCTCACAATTCAACATTAGAAAAAAAAAAAGATAACAATGAGTTTTTGAATTGGGCATAATGGGGG
The DNA here is from genome assembly GCA_028641055.1 of Alopecurus myosuroides. Taxonomy (NCBI): domain Eukaryota; kingdom Viridiplantae; phylum Streptophyta; class Magnoliopsida; order Poales; family Poaceae; genus Alopecurus; species Alopecurus myosuroides. The sequence goes on from CM054060.1 coordinate 260,455,811, forward strand.
GGGGGGATGGAGAACCCAATGTGTTAGGATAACACTACCCCTATGTCCATGCCTACACCTAACCCCAACCACGTATTAACTATAGGGGTGTGTGCAAGATCTTCAAGTCAAACTCATAGAATCGATGATATTTATCTCATTCCTCAAGAACATGAATCTTGCATCATCAAGTGGCTTTGTGAAGATGTCCGCGAGATTATCCTTGGTGGGGACAGATGCTAGCTCAATATCACCTCTTGCCACATGATCCCGGATGAAATGATGACGAATCTCAATATTCTTCATCCTTGTGTGTTGCACGGGTTGTAGGCGATCTTGATGGGACTTTCATTGTCACACATGAGAGTCACCTTATCCAAGTGAACATCATACTCTTTGAGGGTTTGCCTCATCCATAGCAATTGGGTGCGATCACTAGCGGCTGCCACATACTCGGATTTGACAGTGGAGAGAGATATACAATTTTTCTTCTTGGAAGACCAACTCACCAAGGATCTACCAAGAAATTGGCAAGCCCCGGAAGTAGACTTCCTATCATCTTGATCACCGGCCCAATCCGAGTTCGTGTAGCCCTTGAGAGAAAATCGTGCCCCCTTTGGGTACCACAAACCAAACCTTGAGGTATGAACCAAATACCGAAAGATCTTATGGACCGCCACTAAGTGGCTTTCCTCAGGAGCCGCTTGATACCTTGCACACACACCTAGACTCAAAACGATATCGGGCCTAGATGCACAAAGGTAAAGCAAAGAACCAATCATAGAACAATACAACTTTTGGTCCACATCTTTACCATTCAAATTGCGCTCGAGGTGGCATTTGACTTTCATAGGAGATGGCTTCTCTTTTGCACCTTGGAAATTAAACCTCTTGAGCATGTCTTGGTGTACTTGGCTTGAGAAATGAAAGCCCCACGAGCCAATTGCTTGATCTCAAAGCCAAGGAAGAATTTAAGCTCTCCCCTCATGGACATCTCAAACTTGTCAGTCATAAGCTTTGAGAACTCATTATTAAAAGTTTGGTTAGTTGAGCCAAAGATAATATCGTCCACATAGAGTTGGCATATGAAAAGCTCTCCCTTTACCCTCTTTGTGAAAAGGGTGGGGTCGATCTTCCCAACTTCAAACCCATGGTCTTCCAATAACTCTCTAAGGTGCTCATACCACACACGTGGTGCTTTTTTTAAGTCCATAGACCGCCTTATCAAGCTTTTATACATGGTTAGGGAAGTTGGGGTTCTCGAACTCTGGAGGTTGCTTAACATATACCTCCTCTTTCAGTGGACCATTCAATAAAGCACTTTTAACATACATTTGTTGCAATTTGAAATTATGCGAAGATGCATATGCAAGAAGGATACAGATGGACTCAAGGCGAGCCATGGGAGCATAGGTTTCATCAAAGTCAATGCATTCCACTTGAGTGTAACCTTGAGCCACCAATCTTGCCTTGTTTCTTATGACAATACCATGCTTATCTTGCTTGTTCCTGAATATCCACTTACTGCCAATAACATTGTGTCAATCTTTGGGCTTCTCAACTAGCTTCCAAACCTTATTGCGCTCAAAGTTATTGAGCTCATCATGAATATCTTCAACCCAATCGGAGTCCTCAAGAGCTTCAAACACTTTCTTTGGTTCCACCATAGATATGTGAGCTTGATGCTCACTAAAGTCGGCCAATTGCTTTCTTGTGGATCTTCTAGCTTGAACAACTTCCAACACTTTGTTGTCGGATGCATCAATACGCTTCAAACCTCTTCTAATCCTTCTAGCACGACAGGCTTCGATCTCCTCATTATTGCGATGAGGAATCACTTTATCATCTTGATCATTTGGGTTCCCGTCTTGACCAAGTGGTTGGCCTTGATCATCATCAACATCATCAACATCATCAAAACTTGCTTCAACTTGAGGAGAGGGGGATGGGGAAGGTTGATCTTGGCCTTGACCTTGACTAGCTTGAAAGATAGGAGTGGTTGCATCTTGCATAGTAACTTGGTCAAAGAGAGGAGGGTCTTCAACATGTTCTTGGTTAGGTGCATCACTTGGCTCCTTGGCTTGTTCTTCTATTGTAGAGAAGGGCTCCACATGAGTAGAGCATAGTTCTTCTCAAGTCGCCATAAGGTGTCCCTCAATGGGGCAGAAAAATCCCACACCCATCCTTCCTATGGATTCTTGAGTCATTTCAACATCTACATTAGAAACATGAAATTGCGCCACTTGGGATCCACCATTTTCCTCGAAAACCACACTACAAGATTCTATGACAAACCGTGAGGCTTTGTCAAAGACTCTATAAGTGTTGGATTCGGCACCGTAACCAACAAATATACCCTCAATTGTTTTAGATTGGAATTTAGACAACCGAACACCCTTGATCAAATAGAAGCACTTACAACCGAATACACGGAAGTAGGAGACGTTGGGTTTGTTGCCGGTGAGGATCTCATATGGAGTCTTCTCCAAGCCCTTGCAGATGTAGAGGCGGTTGGAGGATTGACATGCATTGGAAATGGCCTCGACCCGTAGATATTGGGGAGAAGAATACTCCGTCAACATGGTCCTTGCCATATCCAATAGAGTTATATTCTTCCGCTCAGCTACACCATTTTGTTGAGGGGTGTAGGTGGCGGAATATTGATTATGAATACCCTCATCACTAAGGAAATCATTCAAAGTGTAGTTCTTGAACTCGAAGCCATTGCCACTCCTAATAGCCATGATTTGAACATTGTGTTGACGTTGCACTTGGTTGGTGAAGTCGATGATAGTTTGTTGGGTCTCACTCTTGCACTTGAAGAAATAAACCCAAGTGTATCTTGAGTAGTCATCAACAATCACCAAGCAATACTTCTTGCCTCTAAGACTTGCCTCGGGCACGACACCAAAGAGATCAACATGAAGAAGCTCCAATATCCTCTTCGATGAGATAATAGTCTTGGCCTTGTGGGCGGCATCATGCATCTTTCCTTCAACACACGGCCTACAAACGCGATCTTTGGAAAAGGAAACATTTTCCTTTAGTCCGAGGATAAGGCCACCTTTGTGAAGACTTTGCAAAGTTCTCATGTTGACATGGGATAAGCGGCGATGCCACAACTAACACCACGTCCGCCTTTCCGAAAATACACATTGATTGAGAGTTTGTAGACTTCAAAAAGTCCACCACGAACAACTCATTTTCAACATGTCTCATGTATGCGACGTCAAGAGTCTTGCTCCTCAAAAGGGCCACAATATCAAGATCAAAGAAGACGAAGAAACCCATCTTCCCTAATGAACGGACTGAAAGTAAATTGTAATCAAGGGATTCAACAAGCACGACGTCCACGATAGTGATATCAGGAGCAATCACAACCTTGCCAAACCCCGATAACTTAGAATTGGACTTGTCTCCATAGGTGACGGTTGCATCAATATCATTTGGGCGCAACTCCGTCACAATTTCTTTGCTTCCGGTCATATGACTAGTGCATCCACTATAAATTATCCATTTAGACCCACCGAAAGCATAGTCGTGCAAGAGATCATTGACTAGAGTTAGGACCCGAGGAGGGTCCCCTCATGTTAGCAACAAGGGTCTTTGGAACCCAAATAGTATAGTCAATGGAACCTTCAATAGGACCAACATATTTAGCTTGCACAACACCGTAATAATCAACATATAAGAAATGGTGTGGATTGTTAGTTCCCGCAGAAATGCTACAAAGTTGTCCCTCATGACACCACCACTCGAAGCAACATTGTTGGCTTGTGCGGGGATGCTACGAGTAGTGTTCTCCCTAATGACAATACCACCCGAAGCACCATTGCTGGCCTTCTTCTTGTTCTTCTTCTTGGCAACATAGACAAGACCTTGCTTGCCAACTTGTGGTCTAGTAGCACTCACTTGTGGTCTAGTAGCAACCACTTGTGGGCTTGAGACCACAACCTTCTCAACTTGAGGGCTCTTGCCCTTGAGCCTTGCTAGCTCATCCTTCAACCTAGCATTTTCCTCAATAACATTTGCATGATCACAAGAAGAAGTAGAGGTGCTAGGGTGTTGAATTGATTAAGTTGAGTTTGAAGTTGTTCATGTAACTCTTTGAGGGTAGAGTGTTGACTCTCCAAGGCCTTGTGAGCCTCGGTGATCTTTTCAAACTCATCGGTTAGTTTCTCATGACCAACCCCAAACTCAACCTTATCCTTTTTATCCTTTTATATTTAGCAATTGCAAGGTCACAGTCTTTAGTGATATTAGCAACAAGTTCATTATGTGACTCTTCAATAGATTTAAGTTCCTCTTCAAGAGAAACTGTACCATCATGCTCTCCCTCAAGAGTCATGTAGAGAGATGTTATCTCATCCACATCCCTTCTTTCAATCTCACCTTTCTTCTCAAGAGCTTCATGGGCCTCTCCCAACTGTCTCATGAGATGATCAAAGTACTTCTTGGTCTCTCCTTGCATGTTAGACATAAAACGTTCCAAAGAGACAATTTCATCTTCCACTCTAAGACTAGCATGGTTTACCAATCCATTTGGGGTCTTAGAGTTGGGAGAAGGTGATACCTACGAGGCCTTAGCCATGAAGCACTTGGCATTGGATTGAGGATGATTCTCATTGGGGGATTCAAAGAGTGATGAAGATGATGGAGTTGTAGCAATAGAAGGAGCGGCCACTTTACTTGTGGTTTCTTCTTCTTCGTCACTCCCGGAATCATACTCCTCTTGAGTCACAAGAACAAACTTGGTGGGGGACTTCTTGTTGAAAGGTTTCTTCTGGAAGTGAGGTTTCTTGTAAGCAATCTTGGACTTGTCCTTGCTAATGAGCTTGCCACCATGAAGTTCTCTATTCTCATAGGGACACTCCGCAATGAAATGGTGCTTATCTTGACAATTGAAGCAAGACCTCACCCTTTGAGTCCCTTTGTTGCCATAGAGAGACTTGGTCTTCTCCTCTACATATGCCTTGGCCTTGGATGGATTCTTCCAAAACTTCTGCACGGTAAGAGCAACGACATCTTTGAGCACGGGGTCATATTCTTGATCCTTCAACGGAGTCAAGTCCTCAAAGAAATCTTCTTCATACTCAACCTCCCTTGACACAATCTTGCCCTTAAAAGAAACTGATGCTCCTTTGTGCATTCCTAGCGCTCTAGCATGGTTGTCAAGATCATTTTTGGTTTGCACTTGATAGGAGCACACTTCTCGCATCACTTGGGTTGAGGTCAAAGATGCAGAGTCATGTCTTCCTTGAATGCTCTTCAAGTCCGTGGGCTCAAAAGGCACGAGAGCAATCATGCACTTCCTCTTGATCCATGCATCATCTGTATACTTGGCACCAACATTGTTGAATGCGGTGGCAAGAGTCTTGAGTCTTAAGTACATGTCTTCATGGTTCTCACCATCATGCATATAGAATCCTTCGGCCTCATTGCTCAAGGCATCATACATATTCCTTTTCATACCCTCATTGCCCACAAACATGACGACAAGAGTGTCCCATGTTTCCTTGGCGGTGGAATATTGTTGAAGATGAGGCATGTGGTTAGGACCCACGGCTTGTTGAATGATGGACAAGGCGGTGTAGTTGAGTTGACAATCAACGGCTCCTCTTCTGTCGCACCCGGACTTTTAGAGGATACTCACAGCCCGCTAAACAGTAGATAAATGGCTTACGGGGCCTACCTGCACCCGTATCTCAATATGAGTAGGCCAACACGTAACGTGTGACAACCATCCTCTACTATTCATCGTCTGTGAAACCATCCAATAGAAATCCGAATACTTCCATTGACGTACTTCATAACATACACACATGGTACGTCAACGATATTTGAACAAGTGATATAACAACAAATCTCTAAGACACAAAGAAATAGAAATAAGTGGCAAAAGCTCTCACTAGAGCAGAGATAGCAAATACAGTCATGCAGAGGACACATGTCCCAACAAGTCATCATTACATCACAGCGGAAGCATCCAAAGTGTCTGAGTACAGACAACATCCAAATAGGCCTAAGAGGCCGGAAACGAAAGAACGGAGCCCATCCACGAAGTCTCGGATCCTGCCCGGGTCTGCTATCTACTCGTCAGCAACCTCGTCATACTCCACGTAGTAGCCACCATGGGGATCCTCGGAAACGTAGTCTGCAGAACACGCAGCCCCAAAGGGGTCAGTACAGACGAGTACTAGCAAGCAAGACGCACAAGATACCAAAGTGTACCTGACAACACCAAGTACAGATGCTTTGGGTTCAACGGAAGATAGGTGATACAAAGGTGCGGCAGCGGGCTGCCCTAACCAACTACAGAGACACGCTACAACATCCGGCTAAAAGAAGGGGATAAGATAGCGCATCGGAACCAACTACCACTAACCTCAAACAAACCCATCCTGGATCTCGCCCCTTTTCCAAAGAAGCAATCCGAGGATAACCCACACAGTTGGATTAATGAGGGTTCAGGTGATTGTGTCAATATGCCTATTACTAGTCAAATTATTATTAATTAGGTGTAAGTTGTCTAATCCTTGTTAGCCAGCCCTATCACCAAGTCATCCATAACCGCAGACAACACAGCTTCTCGAGAAGATTTAACCCTGCAGGGATGCACCAATTTGGCCGTACACGTAAGAATAACCCGCCAGACGGGGGATCAACCCACCAAGCGAGGTACTCAACACAACCCAACTCTTCTTCGCATCAAGCCCAAAGAACCCCGTGCAATTGAGCGCACGGCTAATCAAGCCCCACGAAGAAAAGGGGACCCTCATAGCACTCTAAGAACGTGTCTCCCTAAATGCCGACTACAAAAGTTACCACCCTGGCGCCAAGGGTTCGCACCTGCATATGCATGCGGCAAATGGAAAACCCGAACTAAATGAGGCAATTTGGACGAGATGCGAATCGAATCAAAGTTGAGGGGGGCGCCCATACACGCTTCCCACATGCGGTTAGCGCGCTCATCATGGATATAGAGGACAAGAACTTTTCCTGAGTTCGACACTAGCAGGCCTCAAAACCATACCCGGCCTCCTGCCGGTGCCTTATCATCAAATTAGCATTACCTCAAACATTAACAGGTTGTTGTTTAAACATCGAGCCCCCAGAACATAATAAATATGGTAAAAGAAATAACGGACATCAGACTCGAGCATAAACAACCCTAAGCATGCTAGTAAGACACATGCAACAAGCAACGGGGTTATAGGTGTGGAGGATAGGCTATATCAGGGTTACAGGATAACATGTGATAGGATCGGAACACCAGCAACGAATCTTAAGGCTAGCTTAATAAACAACGGAAATTATCGGTATCCAGCGTGGAAAGGACACAATGGTTCATGTGAGTGAATACTTGCCTGCAAACTCAGTAGCGTGGTACTGGGCTAACTCCTCTGAAGTAGTGTCGTAAACCTCGTCTGTCTCAACGTCGTCGTCTATTCGAGAAGAAGCAAACAAACAACGCAGAGAGACAAACAATCAATAACATGGCATAATGCACAAACATGGGATGATGCATGACAATTTAATTGATGCATCAAAGATAAGCTAGTTGACATGGTAAACATATTTAAATGGGCCCATATGCAATTTGGATTGCATATGGAAGAGCTCATGAAATAAGGTTGAATTAAGTGATCTACAATAACCATCATGTGAAAGTTGATTAGAATGATGCATGGATGATGAAAACAATAAGAAAACAACTATAGCTTCAATTTGAAATGTTGTTGACCAAGTTTGGAATTTTTTTTATTAAGTTACGAAACTTGGCTTCTTAAATGAGTTACACAAACACTTATTGTTTTCACCCATTTTAATTGTTCAAAACAGATAACAAAATTCATATTTGGAAATAACACAATTTTTTTAGATGGAATACATGTTTCATTTGTTGAAAATGGATTAAAAATGAGCAAATTATTAATTTGACAATTTTAAATGCATTAATTAAGAAACAGTTATTTTCAACAATTTAATTTATTGAAAACAGAACACCAAGTTGATATTTGCAAAGTTCATGAAAAATGGAATGGAAAACATGTTTTATATGTTCAAAAAGAATTTAGTTTGACCAAGTTATTAATTTAGCAATTTTAAATGATTTAAACAAGATTTAAATTATTTAACCAATTTTAATTATCCAAAACAGGAAACAAAGTTTATATTTGGAAAGCTTGTTCAATTTTGCATGTAAAACATATTTTACATGTGCCATTTGAATTAAATTTGAATTAGTTATGAATTTGACCAAATTTGAAAGAGTTGTTTGAATTTGAAGTTTTGAAACCATTTGAAATGTTCAAAACAGTAAACAAATGGTTTTAACATGTAGAGAATTAAATTTGGTATGGAAAACATATTTTATTTACTGAATTTGGATTTGAAATGCAAAAGATATTTGAATTTGAAAAACAGGGGCTATTCTGTGATTTTAAAAGTCTTAGATTTGTTCCAGGGGCTTAGGTGCAAAAATTAGAATTTCAGAAAGGGGCCTGGGGTTTCTGTTACGCAGGGCAGAGCAGCCCTGGGTCACTGGCAGTGGGCCAGTACGCGACTGGTGCATGTGTGGCGTGTGGGTGTGTGCGTGCGTGGCATCCACTGTCAATGATAGGTGGGGCCCGCTTGCTCGCGTGGCAAAGCGAAGCAAAAGGGGTTTTATTCCTGCGCGCGGGGGGGATCGAACCCGCGATGCGGGCGTGCGCGCGTGTGCCTCTGGCCACTGCGCTGCGCTGCGATTCATGTTAGGAGAGAGATGCGCGGGGTTTTGAGGTGGTACTGCGCTGTTAACTGAAACAAGTTCAGTTTCTGAACTTGCTGACAGAGGCGGAACGGTGGACGCCGGCGACGAGCCGCTCGCTGCTGCCGTGCGTGCCCGTGGGTGTGTGCAGGGGGTGCAAGGTGTGTGTATGCGCATCAGGAGAGAAAGGAAGGGGGAGGAGAAGGTGGCGCTCACCCTGGGGAAGTAGAGGAGGAGGAGGACTCGGTGAGGTGACAGTGGCGATGACGAGCTCGTCGACGGCGCGGTGAAGGTGATCGAGCACCTTCCAGGCATGGTCGAGGAAGCAAGGAGGAAGGTGGAGGCTTGGGGGTCCCGTTCCCGCGAAGTGAGCCCCTCGACGGCGTCCATAACCTCTACCCCACTCCCGTCAAGCTCCGGCCATGGTGGCTCCTCTCCGGTTCAGAAATTTCAGAAAGAAAAGCATAAGATTGGAGGGGGATCCGAGGGGGAGAAATGGAGGTGGCGGCGCAGGGAGGAAGAGAGGAGGGATGGCTAGGGTTTGGTGCTCTCAGGGTAGAAATAGGAGGAGGAAAGGGAGCAGGTAGAGAGGGGGGAGGTGTGGTGGTGCGCTGCTGGCGTCAGGTGACGATGGCCGTACGGAGGAGGAGAAGGGGGCCGCGGGCCGTGTGCGCTGCGCGCTGGGGTGGTAGGTGGGCTGGGCTGGCCCAGCTGGCTGGCCTGGCCTGCCTTCCCCAGCCCGTTTTTTTTAATTTATTTCTCTCTGTTTTTTTTGCAAAAAAAGAAAAGAGAAGAAAAGAAGGGGTTTTGGGAATGAAAAAATTTTGGGGATAATTTTTATAAGCTCTTTATTGCAAAAGCCCAGTTGTGCAACTTTTGTTTTTCAAAAATTTTAAATTTTGCTGCTGTTTGAATTTTAAATGAATTTGAGTGAATTTTGCAATATATGAAATATTGAAATATTTTACCAAGTTAATTATTTGGAAATTCAAGTTTATTGGAAACAAATAAATGGTTTGGTTTGAAAGTTTTATTTGGAAAGGTTGTAACATAACAAGTATGAAACATAATGGTTTGAAATTTGATTTAAAATTCAAATTTGAAACACATACCACATGCAATGCTTATGATGACATGATGCAAAACATAAATTAAACAAGGAGCAAGCATTCTAATGGTGTTTTTCATACTTGGGATGTTACAAAACGCCCCCCTTGAAGGAATCGCGCCCCGAGATTCCTACTGAGAAGAGAAAAGGTCCGGATACTTCTTGCGAAGATCCTCTTCGGTCTCCCACGTTGTCTCCTTATCGGAATGATGAGACCACTGCACTTTTAAGAACTTGGTGCTCTTGTTGCGAGTTTTGCGCTCGGTCTCATCGAGAATGCGAACAGGATGCTCTTCATAAGAGAGGTCTTCTTGCAGATCAATGGAATCATGATCAACTGCACGACCTGGATCTTTGAAGCACCTCTTGAGCTGTGACACGTGAAACACATCGTGCACCTTGGATAGCTTTTCTGGAAGTTCAAGACGGTAGGCATTTTCTGCACGCCTTGAGAGAATGTTGAAAGGACCAATATATCTTGGTGCAAGCTTTCCTTTGACACCAAAACGATGAGTGCCTCTGAGGGGAGTTACACGGAGATATGCTTTGTCCCCAGCTGCATAGACCATGTCCCTGTGTTTGCTGTCATAGTAGCTTTTCTGACGAGACTGAGCAATCTTCAGATTGTCACGAATGATGCGAACTTTCTCTTCGGCCTCTTTAACAATGTCAGGGCCTAAGAGTGAACGTTCACCAGCTCCAGACCAATTGATTAGACTCCTGCATCTGCGGCCATAGAGAGCCTCAAATGGTGCCATGCCTAGGCTTGCCTGGAAGCTGTTGTTGTAGGAGAATTTAGCATATGGAAGACATTCCTCCCATTTCATGCCAAAAGAGAGACCACATGCTCTGAGCATATCCTCGAGAATCTGATTGACTCTTTCGACTTGCCCTTGAGACTGAGGGTGGTAGGCTGTGCTGAACAGAAGCTTGGTGCCCAGGGCTTCTTGAAAGCTTTTCCAGAAATGAGAAGTGAAGATGCTTCCACGGTCTGAGCTTATTTCCAATGGAACACCATGAAGAGGAACAATGTTTGTTGTGTAGAGCTCTGCTAATTGACTAGCTGAGATTGTCTCTTTGACAGGAAAGAAGTGAGCTACTTTAGTGAGTCGATCAATGACAACGAAGATTGCCTCGTTGCCCCTCTTGGACTTTGGAAAACCAGTGACGAAGTCCATTTCAATCATGTCCCACTTCCATTCAGGGATTTTCAGAGGTTGGAGAAGACCGGCTATTTTCTGATGAACTGCCTTGACACGTTGACAAACGTCGCATTCAGAAACGTATTGAGTAATTTCACGTTTCATGCTACGCCACCAATACAGTGTCTTGAGATCCTGGTACATCTTTGTACTTCCAGGGTGTATGGAGAGAGGAGTTTCATGAGCCTCCTTGAGAATGACATCTTTGAGACTTTGAATCTGAGGAACTGCAATGCGTCCTTCGAAGAACACAGTTCCCTTGTCATCAATTGAGAAGCACTCAAATTTCTCATTGCCTGCTTTGATGTGTTCTACAATCTTCTTGATTTCAGCATCACGAAGTTGTTCAGAACGAATCTTGTCCTCGAGAGTTGGAGTGGCTGTCAAGTTCGCAAGATAGCCTTGAGGAACAAGACCAAGATTCAGCTTTTGGAATTCTTCATGAAGAGGAGGTTGGCTTTCCATGATCATGAGATTATTGCAATACGACTTGCGACTGAGAGCATCGGCCATAACATTAGCCTTGCCTGGAGTGTAAGAAATGGTAAGATCAAAGTCTTTAATCTTTTCAATCCATCTCCTTTGTCTGAGGTTTAGATCTGGTTGAGTGAAGATGTACTTCAGACTCTTATGATCGGAAAAGATTTCAGTGCGATTACCCAACAAGTATTGTCTCCATTTCTTGAGGGCAAACACAACTACTGCGAGTTCAAGGTCATGAGTGGGATAATTGATCTCATGTGTGTTCAACTGACGTGAAGCATAAGCCACAACTTGACGTTCTTGCATTAGAACTGCACCTAGACCTTGGAGAGAAGCATCACAGAATATTTGGAAAGGTTTGGAAGGATCTGGGCCAACCAGAACTGGTGTAGAAGTGAGTTTAGTCTCAGGAGATTGAAGCTTTCATCACATTGTGGAGACCAGACGAACTTCTTGTCCTTCTTTGTGAGGTCAGTGAGAGGTTTGGCAATCTTGGAGAAGTTTGGGACGAAGCGACGGCAATAGCTAGCCAAGCCAAGAAAACTTCTTACTTGCTTCACCGTCTTTGGAGGTTTCCAATCAACAATTGCTTTAACCTTTTCTGGATCAATGGCTATGCCCTTGGCAGAGATGACATGACCAAGGTAAGCAACTTCTGAAATCCAGAACTCACATTTGGAGAATTTGGCATAAAGACGATTTTCGCGAAGCTTCAAGAGAGTTAGACGAAGATGTTCTTCATGCTCTTCCTTGGATTTGGAATAGACAAGAATGTCATCAAGATATACCACAACGAACTTGTCGAGGTATTCATGGAAGACAGAATTCATGAGTCGAGAGAAGGTCGCCGGTGCATTGGTGAGACCAAAGGACATGACGGTGAATTCATATAGACCGTAGTGAGTGGTGAAGGCTATCTTTGGAATATCCTCTTTTCTGATCTTTATTTGATGGTAACCCATTCTCAAGTCCAACTTGGAGAATATTGAGGCTCCAGCAAGTTGATCAAAAAGATCATCAATACGAGGAATTGGATACTTGTTTTTGATGGTCTTCTCGTTAAGAGGACGATAGTCAACAACGAGTCTCTTTGTTTGATCCTTCTTCGCAACGAAAAGAGTTGGGCATCCCCAAGCCAAGGAACTAGGTTGAATGTAACCTTTTTCCATGTACATATCAATTTGTTCCTTGAACAACTTCAGCTCGGGAGTTCCTATCTTGTAGGGATGCTTAGAGATTGGAGCAGTACCTGGTTCAAGTTCGATCACGAACTCAACAGCTCTGTCCGGAGGCATTCCTGGCAACTCTTCTGGAAAGACGTCAGGGAAGTCGCAAACCACCGGAACATTTTCAAGTGAAGGTAGAGGTTTTGCATTGGGGGTGCACAGCTGAATGGAACTTGATTCATGTGGATAATAGATTATCTGGCCAGAAGGGTGGGACAGAGTTATTGACTTTTGAGCACAGTCAATTTTTGCTTTGTTGGCCTTCAGCCAATCCATACCAAGAATGACATCAATGTCAGAATTGCCAAGCAACATGAGAGAAGCAAGCAATATGTGGTCTCCAATTAGGATTTGATTGTCCTTACTTATCTTGGAAGTCAACATTTGAGATCCCGGGGAGTGAACAATGATCTGATTGCTTAGTGGGACCACAATTAGGTTGTTTGTTGTGGCAAATGTCTTTGACACAAAAGAATGTGATGCTCCGGTATCAAACAACACTTTAGCTGGATTAGAGTTTACGGGAAATATACCGAGAACGACGTCAGGAGCTTCCTCAGCTTTGTCGATCTTGACATGATTCACCCTTGCGGTCCTCCCGACAGGCCTGTTGTTGGAGTTGAAGGCCTTAGGCAGGGGAGCGCGCACCATTGCCTGGTTTGTGTTAGGGCGAGGTGGTGGTGGAGGTAGCTGCCTCTGCGTGCACTTGTCGGCGTAGTGCCCCGTCTGCTTGCACTTGTAGCATGTGATGACACGAGGGGGCCCTGGCCTTGGCTGCCCCATCGAAGCCCTTTGATCATGCATCTGAGCAGGGTTGGGTGGGCGGGGAGCGAAGCCTGGAGAAATTTGGGCGTATGGAGCCCGAGTGACAGCACCATTTGGTACCCAGATGCGGCGCTTCTGCAGAGGGGTGGTCATGTTGGAGGAGGAACCACCCTCACGCGAGTGCTTGCGAGACTCCTCGAACGCCTTGCGCCCATTTTCTTCATTGAGCGCGGTGTTAACGAGATCCTCGAAGCTGTTGGCCTTGACATTGGTGAGGGCATACTTGAGTTCCGGGTTAAAGCCTCTGCGGAACCTTGCCATCTTCTTAGCTTCAGTGGACACCTCATCTCCAGCGTATCGAGCGAGGCGATTGAACTCACTCTGATACCCGATGACGTCCAACTTGCCCTGCTTGAGAGAGCAAAAGTCTTCATGCATTCTTTCCATGAGACCATCTGGAATGTGGTGCTTCAGGAAGGCTTCCTTGAAACGATCCCACGTGACTGGCATCCCAGTTCTCATGGCCTGGAAGTTTTCCCACCAAGTAGTTGCCTGACCCTTCAGCAGATAGGAGGCATACTTGACCTTGTCTTCTTCAGCTACGTGTGCAATCTCCAGAGCCTTGGCTATCTCATGGATCCAGTCATCAGCGTCCAGAGGATCGCGTGTGGCCACGAAAGCTCTTGGGCCCAGAATGAGAAACTCCTTGATGCTAACTCGTGGAGTTGTCTGGTTGATGTGCTGATTAGCCTGAAACTGGGCCATCTGCGTCATGACTTGGGTCATCTGAGTCAACAGCTCCGCGATTGGCGGTGGCTCAGGCGTGTTGTTCCTTGTTGGAGGCATCCTGAATGGAAATGCATTTTAGCACAACAATAGAAAAGGATAGACTTGGAAACCGAAAGAGAGATTATTCCGACGCATGAATAGATAACCAACAGGTACATCATCACATGTTCAATTACATCAGAATATCCAACACACCATAAATGGTTCGAATGCCAAAGGATAACTAAACATAGCTAAGAATGGATACATCGGTACTCCCATGCTCATCACGCATGACGACGGCTAGGAGTACGGCGAGAGGTACGGTGAGGAGCACGCCCACGAAAGTAGGTGGAACGACGATCCACGTAGATTTGACGTGGTCTGAGACCGACTCTAGGCGTGGTGAAGTACATAGCGTCGACTCCCTGTGCTCCAAAGCGTGGAATCCCAGTGTAACCAGCACCAAGGTTAAGGAGTGGACCTCTGATCGGCTCGTAACCTCCAGCATCTGGCAGACGACGCCCCACTGGCTGATCGAAACGTGCAAAGCGCTCGTCTCCAACAAAGTCTGTGGTGTAAGTCGCCAGACGAGTCAAAGCAAGGTAAAGCTGCTCTCTGACTGAAGCCAACTCCTGAGATAGTGTGCGGGCAACTGCGTCACTGTGCCTCACAAACTGAGCGGTGGTGTGCAGCCTGGAGTTATCATGCTCGTAAACATCCAAGTTGTCGTAGAGAGTGAAGTGAGCTCCCTCCGAAGTGATGTAACCACGGGGGATGTGGCGATAGATAGAATCGTCAAATCCCCAGTAGTCAGCACGAAGGACGGTGAGGCTCACATAAGCTGCCTGCTGCACAGCCATATCCACTGTGGAACCCACTGCCTCGTAGCGGTGGACTACGCTCATGCCATCATCTGACAAAATGTAGACGATAGCCTGGTAGTAGGTCTGCTCAAACTCTCGCTGCTGCTCGTAGACCTGGTACTCTGGTGCCCAACGGAACCCCAGAAAAGTGACCATGTCTCTCAGCATCTCCGGATAACCGGCAGTGCTCTCGCAACGAGTCATACGAACCACCTGCGGGTAGAACCTGAGATCCATCTGGAGATGATCGGGGAAGCTTTGATTAGACGCCGGTAGAAGAACTGAAGTGGCAAGCAACAACAAGGTTTCAACGGACGAAAAGGATGTTGAGAAGAACAGGATATCGAAGCAACATTCGGGAAACACGAGACCAAACACCCCTGAGGTACTACGGAAAACCCATCCGGGCTTCTAGAGGATCAATATCTACTGCTTAAGGAATAGAGGATCTGCTTCCGGGGCTTATGTGCCTCCGTTCTCAATCGTGAGTAGGCAACATGATAAATCATGTCACAACCACCTCCATTCCTATGGTCTAGTAGATATAACCATCCTAGAGAAACCAGGTTACGTGAAATCCTAACTTGAAAGTTTAGATGAGAAGAGAAAACAACGTTGCACTTCCTTACCAGAAAAGGGAGGGTGTGTGGGGAAAGAAATAAAAGAACAGAATTCCTACTCTCACGTTTCATTTTTCCTATATAGCTACAAAATAGTTTCTAGACTCAACTGCGACCAGTAAAAGGGATCCTACAGGCAGACATGCTCTGATACCATTTGTCGCACCCGGACTTTTAGAGGATACTCACAGCCCGCTAAACAGTAGATAAATGGCTTATGGGGCCTACCTGCACCCGTATCTCAATATGAGTAGGCCAACACGTAACGTGTGACAACCATCCTCTACTATTCATCGTCTGTGAAACCATCCAATAGAAATCCGAATACTTCCATTGACGTACTTCATAACATACACACATGGTACGTCAACGGCATTTGAACAAGTGATATCACAACAAATCTCTAAGACACAAAGAAATAGAAATAAGTGGCAAAAGCTCTCACTAGAGCAGAGATAGCAAATACAGTCATGCAGAGGACACATGTCCCAACAAGTCATCATTACATCACAGCGGAAGCATCCAAAGTGTCTGAGTACAGACAAGATCCAAATAGGCCTAAGAGGCCGGAAACGAAAGAACGGAGCCCATCCACGAAGTCTCGGATCCTGCCCGGGTCCGCTATCTACTCGTCAGCAGCCTCGTCATACTCCACGTAGTAGCCACCATGGGGATCCTCGGAAACATAGTCTGCAGAACACGCAGCCCCAAAGGGGTCAGTACAGACGAGTACTGGCAAGCAAGACGCACAAGATACCAAAGTGTACCCGACAACACCAAGTACAGATGCTTTGGGTTCAACGGAAGATAGGTGATACAAAGGTGCGGCAGCGGGCTGCCCTAACCAACTACAGAGACACGCTACAACATCCGGCTAAAAGAAAGGGATAAGATAGTGCATCGCAACCAACTACCACTAACCTCAAACAAACCCATCCTGGATCTCGCCCCTTATCCAAAGAAGCAATCCGAGGATAACCCACACAGTTGGATTAATGAAGGTTCAAGTTATTGTGTCAATAAGCCTATTACTAGTCAAATTATTATTGATTAGGTGTAAGTTGTCTAATCCTTGTTAGCCAGCCCTATCACCAAGTCATCCATAACCGCGGACAACACGGCTTCTCAAGAAGATTTAACCCTGCAGGGATGCACCAATTTGGACGTACACGTAAGAATATCCCGCCAGACGGGGGATCAACCCACCAAGCGAGGTACTCAACACAACCCAACTCTTCTTCGCATCAAGCCCAAAGAACCCCGTGCAATTGAGCGCACGGCTAATCAAGCCCCACGAATAAAAGGGGAACCTCATAGCACTCTAAGAACGTGTCTCCCTAAATGTCGACTACAAAAGTTACCACCCTGGCGCCAAGGGTTCGCACCTGCATATGCATGCGGCAAATGGAAAACCCGAACTAAATGAGGCAATTTGGACGAGATGCGAATCGAATCAAAGTTGAGGGGGGCGCCCATACATGCTTCCCACATGCGGTTAGCGCGCTCATCATGGATCTAGAGGACAAGAACTTTTCCTGAGTTCGACACTAGCAGGCCTCAAAACCATACCCGGCCTCCTGCCGGTGCCTTATCATCAAATTAGCATTACCTCAAACATTAACAGGTTGTTGTTTAAACATCGAGCCCCCAGAACATAATAAATATGGTAAAATAAATAACGGACATCAGACTCGAGCATAAACAACCCTAAGCATGCTAGTAAGACACAGGCAACAAGCAACGGGGTTATAAGTGTGGAGGATAGGCTATATCAGGGTTACAGGATAACATGTGATAGGATCGGAACACCAGAAACGAATCTTAAGGCTAGCAGAATAGACAACGGAAAGTATCGGTATCCAGCGTGGAAAGGACACAATGGTTCATGTGAGTGAATACTTGCCTTCAAACTCAGTAGCCTGGTACTGGGCTAACTCCTCTGAAGTAGTGTCGTAAACCTCGTCTGTCTCAACGTCGTCGTCTATTCGAGAAGAAGCAAACAAACAACACAGAGAGACAAACAATCAATAACATGGCATAATGCACAAACATGGGATGATGCATGACAATTTAATTGATGCATCAAAGATAAGCTAGTTGACATGGTAAACATATTTAAATGGGCCCATATGCAATTTGGATTGCATATGGAAGAGCTCATGAAATAAGGTTGAATTAAGTGATCTACAATAACCATCATGTGAAAGTTGATTAGAATGATGCATGGATGATGGAAACAATAAGAAAACAACAATAGCTTCAATTTGAAATGTTGTTGACCAAGTTTGGAATTTTATTTATTAAGTTATGAAACTTGGCTTCTTAAATGAGTTACACAAACACTTATTGTTTTCAACCATTTTAATTGTTCAAAACAGATAACAAAATTCATATTTGGAAATAACACAAAATTTTAGATGGAATACATGTTTCATTTGTTGAAAATGAATTAAAAATGAGCAAGTTATTAATTTGACAATTTTAAATGCATTAATTAAGAAACAGTTGTTTTCAGCAATTTAATTTATTTAAAACAGAACACCAAGTTGATATTTGCAAAGTTCATGAAAAATGGAATGGAAAACATGTTTTATATGTTAAAAAAGAATTTAGTTTGACCAAGTTATTAATTTAGCAATTTTAAATGATTTAAACAAGATTTAAATTATTTAACCAATTTTAATTATCCAAAACAGGAAACAAAGTTTATATTTGGAAAGCTTGTTCAATTTTGCATGGAAAACATATTTTACATGTGCCATTTGAATTAAATTTGAATTAGTTATGAATTTGACCAAATTTGAAAGAGTTGTTTGAATTTGAATTTTTGAAACCATTTGAAATGTTCAAAACAGTAAAAAAATGGTTTTAACATGTAGAGAATTAAATTTGGTATGGAAAACATATTTTATTTACTGAATTTGGATTTGAAATGCAAAAGATATTTGAATTTGAAAAACAGGGGCTATTCTGTGATTTTAAAAGTCTTAGATTTGTTCCAGGGGCTTAGGTGCAAAAATTAGAATTTCAGAAAGGGGCATGGGGTTTCTGTTACGCAGGGCATAGCAGCCCTGGGTCACTGGCAGTGGGCCAGTACCCGACTGGTGCATGCGTGGCGTGTGGGTGTGTGCGTGCGTGGCATCCACTGTCAATGACATGTGGGGCCCGCTTGCTCGCGTGGCAAAAGCGAAGCAAAAGGGGTTTTATTCCTGCGCGCGGGGGGGGGATCGAACCCGCGACGCGGGCGTGCGCGCGTGTGCCTCTGGCCACTGCGCTGCGCTGCGATTCGTGTTAGGAGAGAGATGCGCGGGGTTTTGAGGTGGTACTGCGCTGTTAACTGAAACAAGTTCAGTTTCTGAACTTGCTGACAGAGGCGGAACGGTGGACGCCGGCGACGAGCCGCTCGCTGCTGCCGTGCGTGCCCGTGGGTGTGTGCAGGGGGTGCAAGGTGTGTGTACGCGCATCAGGAGAGAATGGAAGGGGGAGGAGAAGGTGGCGCTCACCCTGGGGAAGTAGAGGAGGAGGAGGAGGACTCGGTGAGGTGACAGTGGCGATGACGAGCTCGTCGACGGCGCGGTGAAGGTGATCGAGCGCCTTCCAGGCCTGGTCGAGGAAGCGAGGAGGAAGGTGGAGGCTCGGGGGTCCCGTTCCCGCGAAGTGAGCCCCTCGACGGCGTCCACAACCTCTACCCCACTCCCGTCAAGCTCCGGCCATGGTGGCTCCTCTCCGGTTCAGAAATTTCAGAAAGAAAAGCAGAAGATTGGAGGGGTATCCGAGGGGGAGAAATGGAGGTGGCGGCGCAGGGAGAAAGAGAGGAGGGATGGCTAGGGTTTGGTGCTCTCGGGGTAGAAATAGGAGGAGGAAAGGGAGCAGGTAGAGAGGGGGGAGGTGCGGTGGTGCGCTGCTGGCGTCAGGTGACGATGGTCGTACGAAGGAGGGAGAAGGGGGCCGCGGGCCGTGTGTGCTGCGCGCTGGGGTGGTAGGTGGGCTGGGCTGGCCCAGCTGGCTGGCCTGGCCTGCCTTCCCCAGCCGGATTTTTTTATTTTTATTTCTCTCTGTTTTTTTTTGCAGAAAAAGAAAAGAGAAGAAAAGAAGTGGTTTTGGGATTGAAAAAATTTTGGGGATAATTTTTTATAAGCTCTTTATTGCAAAAGCCCAGTTGTGCAACTTTTGTTTTTCAAAATTTTTAAATTTTGCTGCTGTTTGAATTTTAAATGAATTTGAGTGAATTTTGCAATATATGAAATATTGAAATATTTTACCAAGTTAATTATTTGGAAATTCAAGTTTATTGGAAACAAATAAATGGTTTGATTTGAAAGTTTTATTTGGAAAGGTTGTAACAGAAAAAGTATGAAACATAATGGTTTGAAATTTGATTTGAAATTCAAATTTGAAACACATACCACATGCAATGCTTATGATGACATGATGCAAAACATAAATTAAACAAGGAGCAAGCATTCTAATGGTGTTTTTCATACTTGGGATGTTACATCTTCTTGTGAAGTTCTTGGGGTCATGTGTCTTGTATCCATCTAGAGTGACCCTCCAAAGTTCTATAAAAGAAGAGTTCAAGTGAGTTCCCATCTAATATTGCCACTCACCAAAAGAATGTGCATCAATTTTAGGAGGTTATCCTCTATGAATTATATGGGTATGTGGGACGGGAGGATCGGGAGAATAGTGTCCTTCGATGTCATGGAATTCTCCTTTTCCTTCCATACCCTTATCGGTGGAGTTCTTAGCGGAAGCATCTTTAAGTGGTTCACCATTTCCCCCATTCTTGGCACCCTCCGGTGGTTCAACCGTAGGGGATGAAATGGAGGTCTCCGGTTCCTTGGCTTTCATAAGCTGCAACACGAGTGTTCGCAACTCATCAATTTTGCCCTCCATGGATGAGGTCAAGGAATTTTTTAACTCCTTGAGATCATCTATAGTGACTTGCACCACAGAACCGGTGACATCTGGATCATCGGCCATACTAAACTCTTAGGCGGTTAATCCCGATATAAGAGCCGAGGCTCTGATACCAATTGAACGGATAGTAAGGGCACCTAGAGGGGGAGGGGTGAATAGGTGCTACGACCAATTTTAATTTTTCTTCAAGATTAGGCTTGACACAAAGGTAAATTCTCTAGATAATGCAACTAAGGTGAATTTACCTATATGACAAGTACAACAATAAATTCACTACAAACACAAGTAAAGGATAAGGGAACGAGATAAACGATAAGGAGCACGCAGAGACACGATGTATTCCCGAGTTCCTCCTTGTTAAGGGAGTACGTCTCGTTGGAGGGGCGTGAGCTTCGCCATAAAGGCCTACTCAAAGCCACAAAGGCCTCACCCTATTCTCCGATGAACCTCGCCACAAAGGCCTAGTTCACCTTCCACTATTGATCCCCTTTTAGGCGGGAATCGAGTCCTTTAGAAACAAGTTTGGGGGCACACACCCACAACCAAATTGGGGGCTCACAACAATCACAAGAATCACCAAGAGAGACAAGATGTCTAGGTTCTCCACAAGAGAAAACCCTAGACTAGTTCCCCTCAAGCAAATGAGGGGCGAAATGAAATCCGGTTGGTGAAGATGTAGATCGGGGCCTTCTCCTTCAATCCTCCGAGATCAATACTTTTGGGTGGAGGGATTGGGAGATCTAGCAAGGTGGGTGAGCTCTAGCAATGGTGAGATCTATTATGGACGAGCTAGATGGAGGTAGGTGGAGGAGAGGGGGGTATTTATACCCCTCATAACTTTTAGAGCCGTTGGGGATTTTTTTTTTGCAAAAGTCACACCGGAGACTCCGGTGTAAGTCCGGAGACTCCGGTCTGAGAAATTCGCCAGGCTTCATACCGGAGACTCCAGACAGAATCCGGCAAGTCTTCGGTGTGGCTCTAGCGGGAGACACCACACCATCCAACTTCAGTTTCTTCTTAGAAGCAACCAGTCCGGAGAATCCGGTGCGCCATACCGGAGACTCCGGTGTACCCTTTGCTTGGCCTTCTCTCCATCGCGCAGACTCCGTTTGTGGTTGAGAGTCCATCACAGGTGCAATAAGGTCCGGAGACTCCGGTCTGTCTCCGGCAAATCTCTGGACAGAGTCCTGCGAGCGACACCACTTGTGCAGCACCAAAACTTCTCAGAAATACATCCACATCGGAGACTCCGGTCTATCTCCGGTAAGTCTCCGTAGTGAGTCCAGCGTGAGACACCAGATTCACAGCATAGGATCAAACCATGGGAAAGCTCCATACCGGAGACTCCGGCCTGGAATGAAATTCTAGCAGAAGTGTCCCATTTGATCTTTGTCCTTTTTGATACTCATTACCACCATATCAAATATTATCATTGGACCCTGAAAAACATCAACACACTTAAGATGATACATGTGTTGTTAACAAGCATCCAAAACAAGATGATTTCAGTGCATTTGCACTTTCAGAAACAACAACGGATACTGCAATGCCATCAGATCTGGATGCAATGGAAACACCTGCCGCGACGGACCCTCCACGGACTCAACAACAATATCAAACTTGCACCTATCAGCAGTGAGATCACCAACTATAAGAGCAGCTAGCTCTGGCGCAGACAGAGGGCTATACTCCCTAGGATCGGCAGAATCAGACCCGACAATCATAATGGTCAACTCAGGGCAGTTAGGCGAAAGCAGCCACTGGCTAGCAACTCGAAACTCCTTAACCAACTTATTATGCTCGTCCAGCATAGCCGTAAACTCAGCTACAAGGGCACGGTCAATACCAGCACTCCGCTCCCCTTCAGATCTAAAAATCCCTATCCTATTGTCAAGCTCGTGCATAGTATCATGGATATAGAGCTGGGCAAATCTAGGGTCCTCGCCACTAGACGACAATAGAGAGCCCATCCTGTGGTATACACATCCATTTATCCTGAAGACGTAGGGCCCTCCTCCGGTATTAATACCCGTATCAATATTAGCACCAAGAGACATGAATGCAAACAACGAATTATAAGACCTAACCAATCGCATGAACTCCCTACAACGGGCATCACGGCCCGACACAAGTTCTCTCAAAGACGAGGGCCAATCAAGAAACCTAGGGAGGACGATACGACCACCTCGACAACAACGATTATAAACAATACGACCAGTGATAATGACACTTTTAGAAACAACCCTCTCTATGCCAAAACAGAGCACCGCAATAGTCGCACTCATAATCCATACCACCATGCACAGACCTACCAACGAAACTAACTGCAACCAAGCATAGCGAAAGAAAACCGGTGAGCAAAAAAATGAAGACAAAAGGAATAGAACCACCCAATAAAGGAAAAACAAAATGTAAACCTTTCAAGAAATCAACATCTTCCCTGCGCACCGACGGCATGCCACCAGCGTCAGCCTCACGCACCAGACCTAAAACAACAAAAACAAACAAAAGGAAAGACAAAAAACATGCAAGAGAAAAAAAACGAAACCGTGGAACAAGCGGGACCAAAACAAAAGAAAAGTTAAGAAACAACACCGAAGAGGTGGGGGCGCCGAAGACGACACCTCTTCAAACGATTCTCCGCCGCCATACGCCGTGACACGAGAGGCAAAACCAAGCGAGCAGTGGAGCGCAAAGGAACATCATCATCGTCCGACTCCAAGTCAACTAACATGCAAAGACACAGGGCTGTCAAGCAGTGGAGGCAAAAAACCTTCGAAGCCAAAGGAAAACAAAAGCGACAGATAGAACCAAACTCCGACGCGAGAGCAGACGAACCAAGCCTACGACGACCACACCCGCGACCATGGGAAGAAGAAGCACCCGAATCAGAAGAGGTTGCAAAAAGAAAAACAAAGTTCACCCAAAACAAGAACATACACACGCGCGACAACCAAAACAGCAGGAGAACAATAGTACCGGCACACTTCCGACCGCCACGCCCCCCAGGCGCAGGGCGCATCTAGAACAGAGGGAAAACACCCAACCTTGTAAACGCAGAGGCCCACACGACAGGGAGTCAGCAACAATGCATAAACCAAACCAACAAGGAGAGGAAAAGGATAAGAAAACACACCCGTAGCAACGAAAGGGAAAAAGCAGAGAAAGACACAACAATAGAGAACAAAAAAGACGACGACAAAAGAAAGAGGGAGAAAATCGCCGACACAACGGAAAAACCGAAAGGGAGGCCAGGTTCAACGGAAACGCAGGAAAGCAGCAGCAGACAAACGGAAGCAACAAACAAGGAAAAGCAAAAAAAGAAAAAACACATCTCTAGCAGGCAACCGAGGGGAAAAAGAGAAGAGCGCGACAAGCAAGCCCACAAAACAAGAGAATCCTAGCGAAGAAATAGGAAAGAACGCGAACAAAGGCAAGCGGAGAGCAAACAAACAACGCAACCAAAGGAGGGAACACAACGAAGGAAGAAGAAATCCCCCTCCGACCCGACCGCACAACAGCAAACCCTAGATCCAAAATGCTTCAATTCATCGTACCTTAGACTTTGGAGAGATGACGTGTTAGAGATGCTCCAACAAAAGCTCACATTTTCTCGATGGTGTCTATACTTTATCTTGCTTAGTTAGTACATGCCCATCTAATAGATGAGAGAATTTATTTATTCCATTAAATCTTAAGTTTCTTTCCTCCATCTCCATCTCAAGTTGTTTAATAGCACACCAATGATTCTAACAAAATCAACTTAAAACATATGTAAAACTGGAATGGATTTCAGGACGTTTCATGATTTACCGCAATATATGCATCTTGCATATGGATTTTTCTTCCATGCATTTTTTTTGAAGGGTTCAACTACAATACGTTTGGTATACCTCTCTATATCCCATATAGATAGATCCACCATAATTTATTAAATAGCTATTTTTGTGTGTGCATGGGTGATTCCATATCAGCATATAAGCCATCCCATTTTTTTCTAGATGACCCACATCCGTACGATATTACTTTGAAGTGATTAAATCGTTGTATTGTTTTTTAGTTACCACATTATATTATTTACTCTTGCAAATCTTATTTCCACACACATTAAGTTGACAATTACATTTGGTGCGTCTTAAAATAATAAAAAAAATCTATGTGAATGAATTTAAGCACCCACGTGGCAAAAAATACCATTTAATATATTTTTGTTTGTAAGACAAGTTTGTTAATAATGGTACTCCATAGACAATTGGATTTTTTCTTTTGGTTTAGTTTCACTTATGATTCAGATGACATGATCAAATTAATTACATTTTGGTATAATGTGGCTCGAAGAATTTTGAAAATCATTCCACGCACTCACTACAACATCTGCTTTCCCATGTCCATTTTCAACGCCCGGGGTGATTTTCAGTTGGGTGACAAAGGGGATCTTCCGTCCTGTAACCCTGCTTCGGATCAATGATACGTATGTTAATTTCGAATGCTCTCCCCAATCCAAACCCAAATGGTGGCGCGCGTATAATCCCTCCGTCTCGGCCGCTTCTTGTGGTCCGACGCTGCTCCTCTTCGTCCCGACCCACACCCACCGCCTTCTCCGTGCCGCCGCTGCAAGACCTCAACGCCCGCCTGAAGAGCCTGGCTCAGTCGGGCCACCTCCCGGAAGCACATGTCCTGTTCGACGGAGCGCCGCACCGCGACGAGGCCTCCTACGCTGCCCTCCTCGCGGGCCATGCCGCAGCGGGGGACTCATCCGGCGCCATGGCGCTCTTCTCCCGCCTCCGCGCCTCCCCGCCCCTCGCGGCCGCCGACCCTTTCGTGCTCAGCCTCGCGCTCAAGGCCTGCGCCGCGGCCGCCGACGCCGGCCACGCCGCGTCGCTGCACGCCTTCGCCGTCAGGTCCTCGGCCGTTTCCTCCGTCTTCGTCGCCACCGCGCTGGCCGACGCATACGCCAAGTCCGGCCGCCTCACGCTGGCGTTAAGGGTGTTCGACGAAATGCCGCGCAAGAACGTGGTCTCCTAGACCACGCTCGTCGCCGCGCTGGCGCGGGCTGGCCGCCGCCACGGCGCGCTCCGCCGCTGCGCCGAGATGCGCGCCTCCGGCGTGCCCTGCGACTCGCATGCCTGCGCGGCCGCGCTCACCGCGTGCATCGACGCCGGGCTGCTGCCCCGTGGCCGCGAGGTGCACGCGCTCTGCGCCAAGCTCGGCGTCGACGCCACCCCCTACGTCGCCAACACGCTGCCACGATGTATGTGCGCTGCGGTGACGTCGACCATGCTGTGGCCGCGGTCGGCCGCATGGGCTCGCACGACGTTGCTGCCTGGACGACGATGATATCCTCCTACGTGCAGACTGGCCGTGCCAAGGAGGCCGTCCAGGCGTTCGTCGCAATGCTCCGTAACGGGGCATCAAACTCGGCAACACCCAACGAATACACATACGCTGCGGTTATTGCTGCGTGTGCAGATGTTTCGTGTGTTTATCTTGGAGAGCAGTTGCATGCGCAAGCTGCACAAAGAGGGTCAGTGACCAATTCACTTGTCACACTCTACGCACGCGCTGCGGGTCTTCTCTCGGCAGCCGATGCCGTGTTCCAGGAAAGTACTGCCAAGGATGTTGTCTCCTGGAGTGCAACAATATCAGGGTATGTCCAGGAAGGGCTTGCTGGAGAGGCTTTCGCCCTGTTTGCTGAAATGCAACTGCATCATTCTTCTCGTCCGAATGAGTTTACTCTCGTCAATCTCCTGATTGTTTGTGCAACTGTTGCGACACTGGATGCTGGTCGCCAACTCCATGCACTTGCTGTAGCTGCTGGACTTGAACACCATGCAATAATCAGGAGTGCGCTCATTGACATGTATGGAAAGAGTGGCAGCATGTCAGATGCTGATGTTGTATTTTCCAGTCGTGTAAAAGATGATTTGATTTCATGGACTGCGATGATCATTGGGAATGCTGAGCATGGTTACAGAAAAAGAGCACCTGAAATGTTTGAGTAAATGTGCCATGTTGGGTTAAAGCCGGACCATGTTGTGTTCATTGGCGTGCTCAGTGCTTGCTGTCATGCTGGGGAAGTCGAGCTTGGGTTGAGATACCTAATTGCAATGAGCAAAATCTATGGATTGGAGCCTGCAAAGGAGCACTATGGCTGTATCGTGGATTTGTTGGGTAGAGCTGGTAGAATAAATGAGGCTGAGGAGTTGATTGGTAGGATGTCAGCTAATGAAAGAGATGGTGTTGTTTGGACATCTTTGCTTAAGGCATGTGCAGCTCGAGGGGAAGAGGAAACCAGAAAGAAAGCTGCAGAGAAGGCAATGGAGGCAGAGCCATGGGGAGCAGGAGCACATGTGGCAATGGCAAATCTATATGCCAGCAAGGGACATTGGTGTGAGGCTGCACAAGAGAGGCATTTGATGAAGCAGAAAGGGGTTGTGAAAGGGGTTGGGTGGTCATCAGTCACAGTTGGAGGGGACGAGAGGGGAGTTGGGGTGTTTGTTGCAGGTGACCGGATACATCCCCAAGACAATGTGATCTATGAGATGCTTGAGTTAATTTATTATGGGGATGGAATGGCTCGCTATGTATCCGATCAGATGAATTTGGCATCCGAGGTGGAGTTGATGGTTAATACTTAACAGTTAAGTGAGTATTTTGAGAAGGAGATAGGCTTGAAAGGAAAAAAAATATATACGGAAGTCCTTGGCACGTTGAGCACTAATGCAGTAATGTGGACGACTAGTTCTGCTGCTGTTTTGAAATACTGAATTAGTAGTTATTTGGTACGTAGTGCGGCTTTGATCTGGTACCCTATTGATACGATTGCTCAGTGTCTGCAATATATATGTATGAGGCTAGAGTTGTGTTGTTGAAGCATCTGCATTCAGGCAGGTGCCAGATAAGATATCTGTGTCCCACATGGCAGGGCAGGGAACTTCAATCCAATGAAGGCAATCTTCATATCCTAGAGGCTAAAATTTTAAAAGTTGATGTCTGCATCAGAATTGTATCGAATAAGATCACTATTTGCTCAGCTTTCCACAATGGCTTAGAGCAGACAAGAATATGACGGGCGGCGTGATGCTTTTTCCCTCTCTGAAGAAGTGTATGCCTGTGTGATCCTTTCTTCAGAAGACATGCCACAGTAGAGAAACGAGCAATCTTCCCAGCAACATTGCCACATTGATGGCAACCAAAGTTGTGTCAACATGTTATCATGCTAATTGACTATCATATTACAGTATTACCCTAAGCAGGTTATACAGCTCCGGAAGGAATGTACTGAAGTCAAGTTCCCAAAAGCCTCATCTACAGGTCGCTGTAAAACTCCACCTTTTGTCACTTAAGTGAGAAACCATCATCATCGCAAAATCAACAGCCGAGAAACTCGCCTCCTCAGGTTATTCCATAACTTCTTTTTAGTTTCCGAGAAAAAAACTGAGACTTTGCCCTCTTGAATTTATTAGCACTAAAATCTCTCATAAGCGGTTCAACTTGCAGCCTCAACGAGAATATATGGATGAATTGGGAGCTCAACCATGTACTTCACAGATGGTATTGAAACGATCAGAGCAACCAAGAGCGGGAGTTTAAGGTTTTAATGCTCCGCAGAGTGACCATATTGTTGCACCTGGAAGTCCTGGTAAGATGGAGGTCTATTTTATGGTTGTGCTTCTTTATCCATTTGATGACATCAACCCCGATACAGGGCTAAGTTGCAAATACAATTGCGTTCTAGAAGTAGAAGGTGACTGTTGATATTAATAGTAACATGTGGTCTCTTTTTGCATGAATAATTCACTGTGATCTCATTGTTTGGAAAATAACTTGATAATCAGTTTTCTCTTTGTTGTACTATTTCCCCATTCTTTTCTCTGCTCCGAAGTCTGGAAACTGTTGGTGCGTCTCCTTGGTGGAGTGTTGGAAAAAAAAGGAAAAAAGGCCGAATCGTTGATGTTAACCATCTGCAAGTTCTTTACGCTCGTGTCTCCGGTCCTTCTCGCACGTAGCTCCGCTTGTAGCACACGGTAGAAAGCTTCATAACAGCAACGGTGGCTGCTTGTATCAGTTCGTCCGCGACAGCGGTCATGGTGCTTCTCTGTATTTGTGCCAGGGATGTTGGGCGGAGGAGGTGGAGGGGAAAATAGCCGTGGGCGGTGATGCAGGGAATCAGCAGAGGCGGCGATGTGGGGAACCGACGGAAAGCGCCACTGCGGGGTACAAGTGGTGGCGGAGGATATGGTCAGTATGATTTGTGAGATAGAGAGTTAGAAGGGAAAGGGGGAAATGAGCGGTGCAGGGAGATCGAAGGAAGAGGATGACGAGATAAGATGGGCCCCGAGCAGTTTCTCGCACGTTCCAGGAGGTCACACGGCGTCGCGCGGAGGCGGGGGATCGAGCGATCCCCCGAATGAATTGAAGCGTTTCCCTTTGGACTAAGCCAAAGTATTTGCAATATTTTTTTTTGCATATTCTGATTACCTAGCTCAGGCATGTTTGACAAGTAATGTGGCTACATTTGTACACAAACGAAACATGCTCGGACATGTTTACTATTTTTGGACCACACGATCTTGTATTTACCATATCTAATCCCGCCCCAGTTTACCCAGCAGTTTCATTATGTCATTAGGACATAGGGAACGAAATCTCCGACACGAACATGGCAATCTTGGGTTGCATCAGCCGATGATGTGCCAGAGTCAAGAAACCAATGCCTGCATGCATGCGAACTTAAAAGGCTAAAAGGACATGTATAGCCAATGCTCGTATCACCGCTTGATCAATTCCTACAAGATTTTTACATAACACACAAAAAACTTACGTTGCATTTTGATATCTTGTTTCCCGTGGGAGAGCTGGAGAAAGGAGGAGGAGAAGGCCCGGGAGTTGCAGCAATCATGAGTGCCAGTGGCGATGATCGTCAGGGCTTGGTTGTCGGCAACGGGATGGTATTTCTCTGGCCAGTCGAGCTTGACCTCATGGGCATGTGGAGGCGCCTCTGCCGCTGGTGTCAGCGGACGGTGGAGCAGGAGCCGCGACAGCTGCCAGTTCTGCAGCTCCCAGGTGCGGCTCGGACAGGATGGCACAAGTGAGCTTCAGAGGTGATTGCTTGGGTGCACCGAAAGTCCAGAGGACGGCGGCCGGCAAGGACGAAGAGAAGTGGCGGTAGTGTTGGTGATGGAGACAAGGAGCTGCCAAAGCTTGAATTGACTCTGAAGCTGTGACCACTGGATAGTTTGTGGTTTTGGGGTAGGGGTTAGCCTTGAATTGCCTGACTTCTCTTCCTTTATTGGAGTAAAAGGTCAAGATTTTGCAGTTTTCTAGTAGTTGTTAAAGGAGATCTTCTCAAAAGTTCAGGTTATTTGAATATGCATGTGTGCTATGTTTGCGTCACATACGTTCATCTATGTTCACGGGAATTTGTATCATAGTGAAGAGTATTCTCTTTATCAGATTTGGCTCAGTCATAATCGTCAGATATATTTAGTCCCATGTTAAGATTGATTATTTTTCAAATTTTATCCATTTTCTCCCCATTTGTATCAAATTAAACCAAGAACTAAACAAAGGGCAATGCTTAATGTAAGATGTATGAATAGAAAAAAATGAATATTGTACCATGGCGTTCAGAAAGCACCAAACTATGGTATAAAATGCACTAAGAACAAACAAATGACTTAATGTTGGCCTATATGTTACCGCATAGATTATTTGGAAGGCTTATCTTGTTTTAGAGCTGGTCAGGAGCCATGCAAAGGTGTATTGTTAATGTAGACATTATGAAAATATCCATTCCCATGTGGTCCGTAGTACACTGGAAGCGCAAGTGATTTATGTTAAAGTCGTTTGAAACATGATAATATTGATTCTTGTGAACTATAATAGTGGCTTCTTGCTTGGCTATGATTGTAGCAGGCAATCTGATAAAAGAAAAAAAAATGCTTGCTTTAAATATTTTGTGGTTTCTGGCATTGCTTCTGAATCAATATATGGTGCTTGTGTGTCCATGTATAAAACCATACATGGTTCGCTTACTAACTTGAGATATGTGTTTCATCATGATATGCCATACCATAGAACTATTTTCTTGTCTAGCTCGTTCTGCAAAATGCTACATAGTAATTTCTGTTATAAGTTAATTCGACAATTTTGTTTCAAATTTTGATTTGGTAAAGGAACCCGAAGAACTATTCGACACAATCTCACAAGCATTGGTGTCTTCTGTTGACCGTGATTGCCTGAGTGGCTGGGGAGATTATCTTCTTACCGTGTAAGTCCCACATATGTCTCAAACTCTTACGTATTCTGTTGACCATCTTAAGTTCTTAATCATATTATGAAACCTTATTTTCCTGGTTGCAAACACCCACTGACGTCCAGTAAAGATTTCTCAAGGGTAGAATGGACTAAGTTCGTAACACCTGTAGCCCTAGATAGCATAGGAGATGTTTCTTCACTCCAAAACCTGTGCGACACATTTATTTCACAAAGTAAAGAACCTTAAGCATGGAAGAGAAAGATACATTTGATTGTTGGGTCTGTTTTCACGCCTACACCTTCGAAACATGCCACTGAAAGTATGCCGGGAAACAATACCAGATCGTCCCTTGATCAGCCCGAGTGCACTCCGCGAACAGATTCAGGGGAGAATCACGGGGTAAAAGCTCAACGACGGTCCGAGCCGCCGAGAGAAAGATAAAACCCTAGCGAGAGGGAAGAAGCACATACAAGAAAGCAGCTTCCCCACGTGAAAGAATATCTTTTTTTAGTAGAACGTGAACAATAACGCAGGGACGGAAAGAATGTTTCTTAGGCCAGGTACTTCCCTGACTCGTCGATCCTTGACGCAGTAGCCACACGAGGAATATCATACGTGGAGAAGCATTTTGAAGAGAGCAGGTTTATTGAAAGAGGGACTGGTTTGGAGAGTTGGAGATGGGTACATGTTAATATGTGGACGGATCCTTGGTTACCAAGAAATGGTTCTAGAATTCCTATCACTCCTAGAGGCCAAAGTATTTTAGCTATGGTGAATGAGCTGATGGATCCGTATACTGGAGGGTGGGACGAAGTGTTGGTCCGAGATACTTTCTGGGATGTTGATGCGAGAATTATATTGGCCATACCAATCAGGGAAGATTTTGAAGATTGTCCGGCCTGGCATTATGATTCAAAGGGCCTTTTCTGTATCGTACGTTGCATGGAAATGAACAAAAAATGTCGTCGAGAATTACTGGCAATGCAACACAATGGAAGAAAATCTGGGAGCTACCGTGCCTTCCGAAGATTAAACAGTTTATGTAGCACTTAGCACATAATAGCCTTCCATTAAAAGTTAACATAAAACAACGAGGGATTGAGTGCAATACGCTGTGTGTATGCTGCAGGAGACTAGATGAGGATGGGGCACACCTGTTTTTAAAATGCAAAGATGCACGCAAAATCTGGGAAGCAATTGGAATGGAGGAGCTGCATAGGCGTATTTGTGCTTACGAGAATGTTGATGCAATGGTACAAGAGATATTAGGATTGGAGGACAAGCACAAGATTCTCATATGCTGTACTCTCTGGCGTTGGTGGCCGAGAAGGAATAAATTTGAACTCTGAAGGAAAGAGCCTCTCGGGTGCAGAAGTTGTTGGACAGGCAAAGTACTCGGCTGGTGAACCAGAAATATATTGCCTCTCAGCAACAAGTCAGGAGAAGGTTAGAGTTGAGACGAATTGGAAACCACCAGCTGGGGACGTCTTGAAGTTTAGTTGTGATGGAGCTTTCTCTGGTGGATCAGAAACTGGGGGATGGGGCTTCGTAGTCCGTGGTAGCAGTGGTACTATCAGAGGGTCAGGGGCGGGTTATATCGCACACGCAGCTTCTGCAGCACAGGTCGAAGCACAAGAGTGCACTGAAGCTCTTCAAGCAGCACCGAACTGGGGAATGAACCAGGTGCGAGTGGAATCTGATGCCCAAATGGTGATTTCTTCTCTTGTTGGTACTAGCATGGAATAATTTATTGGGATACTCCAGTGTTTAGTATCTTCGCCTCTGTCGAGTTCTTATTTTGTCCTCGTGACTGTAATTCGCTAGCCCATGAACTAGCTGCTCTGGGTGCGCGTCGCCGAGGCGGTCCAGTCGCTGTGGCTGGAGTCTTTGCCTGACTCTGTTCATGTCCCAGTGGCCAGTGTGTTAGTTTTTTTTTTTTTTTTTTGAGATAGCCAGTGTGTTAGCTGAGCCGGTTAATCAATGGAATCGTACTTGGGCCAGAAAACAGCATTCACGTATCGTACTTGGGCTAGAAAGCCCTATTGGGCCGAAAAGAGGAAAACGCTAGCGAGCGATACGCGGGCAGCGAGGGCGCGACCGACGTACGCGAGGGCGCGATTAGGGAGGTCTTAAGCGATTCCCCCCCGCGATTTGGGATTACGAGTCTCTCTGCCCTAGTTCCATTTCGATTTCGATTCGCGCGACCACGATTCGAGCTCGATTCGCGCGACCAAGAAACACCCCGACCAAAAACTTCCAGCTTTCCTCTCTCCGCCATGACGCGTCACCGCCGCTGCCGCCGCCTCGGCCGCGTCCTCTCCATGGTCACCGGGGCTTCACTGGGTGCGCTGCTCTTTGTCGCGGGCGCGACCACCCGCACCCCGCTCTACTCGCCGGGATCGCTCTACTCGCCGGGATCGGGATCGGGATCGCTCTCCTCGCCGGGATCGCTCTACTCGACGGGATCGGGATCCTCGCCGGCACCGCTCTCCTCGCCGGGATCGCTCTCCGTCGGCACCTGGCAGCCACAGCAGCAGCTCTTCTTCCCGCCGCCGGAGCTGCTCCTCCCCCCGCCCCCGGAGCTGCTCCTCTCGGAGGCGGAGGCGCCCGCGCGCCAGGAAACCGAAGCCGACCGCTCCTTTGCGCGCCGCCTACTCCCCGTCCGCCGCCGATCCCCGCCTCAGCGGCACCTGGACGACGACGCCGTCCTGCTCCCGGACGACGGTGAGGTTCTGGTCCTCGCCGCTGAGCCCCCCGTGCGGGACGCCAAGTGCGTCTTCGAGGGTGGGGCGTCGTCCCCAGCGCGCGCGCTCGGGAGGCTGCCGGGGCCCGGGCGCCACGCCTACCTCTGCCTCATGCCCGACTCGGAATCAGGTATCCAGCACCTTCAGTCACCACTCCTGCTGCCCTCCTCGCCTGCGCGTACCACCGCTCGTATTCCGGCCCCCCAATTGCGCCCCTCCTCGGCTGCCCCTGCCCCTGCCCCTGCCCACCCTGCCGCCGCAAATCTCATAACTTGGAGAAACACTAGTCTCGTTTTCGATTCAGCCCTACTGGACGGCGGACGAGGTGATGTCCTCGTCTTCGCCAAGGGTCGCCGCCAAGGGCTCAGTACCACAGCTGGTGATGTTCAGTGCCTCTACAGCAGCCCCGCCAACGATGGCACCACGGTTGCCTCCTTCCCAGCCGTAGCATGGGCGCAGCAGCTTGTCAGGTGTCCACCTCCACCCTCGGATTTAGGTTTTGGTCGTATCACTGTAGCTCTGAAAGGCAGCGAACCCTTGCCCTCCCTTGCCACTTACGGTCCATCCAGCCTGTCTGTCACACCCGGGAACAAGAACTTGCTCTGCGCGTGCACAATGGTGCGCAATGTAGCTAAATTTCTCTCCGAGTGGGTGCACCACCATGCTGCAGTAGGTGTCGACCAGTTTTTCCTCTATGATAACGGCAGCGACGATGGCCTGGCGGACCAGGTCGCTCGCTTGCAGGCTGACGGCTTTAGAATCTTGACCGTGACCTGGCCATGGACCAAAACGCAGGAAGCTGGGCTCTCCCACTGTGCAGCCATGCACCAAGCTTCCTGCCAATGGATGGCGTTCATCGATGTGGACGAGTTCATCTTTTCACCACACTGGAATAAACTTGAGTATCCTTCAAAATCAATGCTAGAAGCGGTTGTTTCTGTTGATCCGCAAGTTGGCCAGGTGTACCTTCCGTGCTATGATTTTGGCCCTTCGGGCCATACATCGCATCCAAGGGAGGGGGTCTGCCAGGGGTACACATGCCGGATCAATAAAGTTAGCCGTCACAAATCCCTTGTCCGCCTTGATGCTGTAGCATATTCTTTGAAAAACTCAGTGCATCACTTTGAACTCAAGTCTGGTTTGTATGCCAACTGGACCAAACTCGCTCGTATAAATCATTACAAGTACCAGGCCTGGCCAGAGTTCAAGCAAAAATTCAAAAGGCGGGTTTCAGCCTACGTGACTGACTGGAAAGACCCGGAGAACCTTCAGTCAGGTGACCGGGCCCCAGGTCTTGGAGTCAAGGCCGTCGAGCCAGATGGATGGGCCGAGAGCTTCTGTGAACGTAATGACACCGATATGAAGGAAACGAGCATCAAATGGTTTGGCGTCGCGCTTGGACCAGATGATATTCCCCCGTTCCCCTCCCCCTCCCCCTCCCCCTCTCTTCAGTAGCTCATAGCAGAAACTTATAGTATAGAAAACACTCAATTTAACATTATTGCAAATACCTTTAGGAGAGCCAAATTTCTTTTCTGGTACTATATACTGAGGTGTTTCTACCGAATTTGCTATTTTTTGTTTTGAGGAGAACATCACTTTGTTTTCCTTCTAGTTAGGTTAGTCTAGGTTTTAACTCCGCCTATGTTATCTCAACATAGCCGGTCCCAAGCCCGGATAAAGGAGGAGGGTTGTGATAGGCTTGGCGAGCCAACGTCAAAACTCAGCCACTCTTATGGAGATGAAACCCAAAAGAACCTCGTTAGGGCGTAACCCTCTTAGTGACTATCCACTACCTGTCATAGTTCCTTTTAATGTAATAAACCCTGGAGCGGGGGAACATTGTTATTTGTCGAATCTCATGATTCTGAATTTAGTATGAATAATAATATGCATTTTCCTGTTTCTGTATGTTACTTGTCTTTCGGAGCCAATGATCCTGCTGCCCTAGTACTGCTTTGTCAGCCAGAACCATTGCCTTTTGTATGCCATGATTCACAAGAAAACCCTGTCAGCACTCAGCAGAAGCCTGTTTGTATCATATGATGGCAATGTTTTTGTTTTCTGTGTGAAAAACAGCTTTGTCTGCCAGAGCCGTTGCCTGTTTGTATGACATGATTCAAAAAAAAAATTGTATGCTATGATGGTAATGTTTTAGTTTTCTGTGCGAAAAACATTTACCCTAATGTTTGGCAGGAGCAACTGCAGATATAGATACTTCAAATTTTATTAGTAGAAAGATATTTAATACCAGCGAAGTGCTTGATAACTAGGTGTTTCTGATTCAGTTTGAGATTTCATCTGAGTAACCAAGTTATGGAAACATGCTTCTCTTTCTATCATGCTCCTGAATCACATTTTGTGGAAGCAAAGAGGGAATCCTTTGTGCTCGGAAGGCATGTTGTTGTTTAAGACATCTGCCAGGTTTTTTGGACCATCTGTAGGAGTCCTTCATAGTTTTTCTCAATACGATGCTGATGCTGTTGTGCAATTGTCCTTCTGTTGCTATGCTTTATTTTCTCAATACGATTTATAAATCATGTTTGTTATTCCCTAAATATTGTAGGATGTTTGTGGCATTGTTGTTATTTTGTGCAACTGTTGGTCACTGTGCATTTGTATTGTTCTCCTCTTCCATGTATTCTTGCTGAAATTTGGTTTCTTTTTCCGGTTTAACGTCTAGGTAGTAGAGAAAGCATGCATGTATGGAGTATTTCACTCAATTAAAACATGTTTTGTGCATAGGCAGTACTCTGAAATGGAAGATGAAATGGAGTACTCTGTTTTGTGCATAGGCATATGAAGTATCAAAACCTGTTTCATGCATAGGGATGTATGGAGTACTCTGTTTTGTTCATAGGCATTTTCTTGATTTAGTTCCAGTCTCCCCTAAATCGGATTTGTCCCCTAAATCTGATGTTCAAATGTGTTGCAGGAGTACTAGTGCTGTGCCCCTCTGCAGATTGACAAGAATGTGGGAGATCATCAACCGCTGCTCGCTGCGCCACCCCAATATCACTCGCTTCAAGAAGGTTAGTTCGTCCTCGACATGGGCCAATCTGCTCTGTTATTTATTTTAAATATTTTGCTCGCATTTTGGTTATAAACTGTTTGCTGTTTACGGTGCGGATGAAGTTTTTTTTTGTACAATAAAATTTCCTTAACTGCATATACTGAGGAATCTTTTGATGGCTACCTAAATTTTGATACTCCCCTTCCCTTAATTCGTTTAGACCATTCCCCTTTGTATCTGTGTGATTTGGGCATGGATTCTGATTAGTTCTCTGTGGCAAGCAGTATTTACCTGAAGGTTACATAGAGGCATACTAGTTCTGTCTGCACTTGTAATAGCAATACTCTCTGGAGTCGAATTGTGCTGTTAGCTTTACTAGTTCCTGTTAAAGCGCGCGTGCGCACACACACATGATTTTGATTGTTCTAGTGGGGAAATTCTGCAGGTGGTACTGATGCCAACAAATCTTATGATTGTCATGGAGTTCGCAGCAGGCGGGGAGCTGTTTGAGCGCATCTGTGATCGTGGGCGGTTCAGTGAGGACGAGGTCTGGTGATTTATTCTTCTGTTTTCTAATCTTATCTCTTTGTGTGGAAGTTTAATACTTAATGGTATGAATAATAATATGCATTTTCCTGTTTCTGTATTTTACTTGTCTTTCAGAGGCAATGATCCTGCTTCCCTAGTACTGCTTTGTCAGCAGAACCATTGCCTATCTGTATGATATGATTCACCAAAAAAAAACCTGTCAGCAGAAAGCCTGTTTGCATGATATGATGGTAATGTTTTAGTTTTTTGTGCCAAAAACATTTACCCTAATGTTTGGCAGGAGCAACTGATACCTGAAATTTTATTAGTAGCAAGATATTTAATACCAGCGAAGTGCTTTTCTGATCACTTGGTGCTTCTGATTTAATTTGAGGTTTCATCGCGCCACAAGTTATTGAGAAATGCTTCTCTTTCTATCATGCTCCTGAATCGCTTTTTGTGGATGCAAAGAAGGAATCCTGTGTGCTCAGATGGCGTGTTGTTGTTTAAGACATCTGTCAGCTTTTTTGACCATCTTCCGGAGCTTCTTTCTGCCCTTTTGACTAGCACACCACTTGTTATTCCTCCCAATTACTGGGGAGCTAATCCAGCATCATTGGCCAGCTTGATAAAATTAATTGGCTTTCATATATGAGCTAGTCTTTATTCCACTGAAATTAATTCTATGCTTATTTTTTTGGCATGTAAGCATGGTTAAAAAAAGCGTTAAGCGGAGGCGAGGCGCTGGGCCTGCGCTTCAAGCTTAAGCGTACGCTTTTTTGCGCTTTGTTGCGCTTTTTGGTGCTTAAGCGGAAGAAAGCGTGAGGCGCTAGGCCTACGCTTCAAGCTTAAGCGCGCTTAAGCGTACGCTTTTTTGCGCTTTTTTGAACAGGGCATGTAAGTAGCAGGCGATGGAGAGGTACAAATACTGCATTTTTTTTTAATTTGAAATGTCTTTTAAGCCTCACTTGATAGATGGCAGCTGTATTTTTGTTGCATCTCTAAGTAAACATTAAGAATGGCAAGGAACTGATTTTTTTTTCCTGCTAGATGTAAATAAAACTTCTTTGGGAAGTTTGATTTTCGGTAATCTTCCTCAGTGTATACTTGTTTTTTTTTCTTCTTTTTTACTGGGATATGTCCACTTGAGTAGGATATAGTTCTCCAACTGCTGCAAGTGAAATAGTAAAAGAAAGGGCCAAATTTACAATTAAGTTGTGCAAAGGTCTATGATGGAAGTAGAATTCTAGCAATATCGAAGTTGATAATCCAGATACAAACTTACCGAGTATTTATTTTGGTATAGCTTTGATGATGGAGCGTGCTAGAAAGCATCCAGCTACAACCTGATCTTGTCAACTCACAAAATGATTTTTGACATTTCATATCTCAAAATTATGAATATTCTTTCAGGTGAAAAATGCAACTAGTTGTTGACAGGAACAATGAATTTAATATGGTATCGTTCCACAATCTTTCTTTTTCTGTTCTTTCTTATAATAGTACATTAGTACCAGTTTACCACTCTTCACAATTTTCTGTGTATATATCCTTTCTCTGCTTAGATGAAACCACCTTTTTTTATTACAGTAATGAAAAGTCGAGTTTTTAACTAGAATGAGTGTACAAATGATCTCTCTACTTTGTACTCTTCAGTCATATAGAGACAACTTTACACATTAGACGATTCTATTAATTATAATTTGCAGGTGTGGCTCTTATGACCATCATTTATATGCACTAAATTACAAACATTGTTGCTGTGCTTACGAAGTTTCTTGCGGTGGAAGCATTTATGGTTCTCCAGCTGTAGACATGGTATTTTCTTACTGATTAATAGCAGTATGCATGTGTCTTAAATCCGTGTAGAGGCTCTATGAAATCTCGTGTCATCTTTCTTGCTCCCTTGCAGGCACACAACATAATCTATGTTACATGTTCAAGTGGCCTTGTAACTGCAATATCCCTTGAGATAAATTAGGACAATACGGAGTAATTCTCTGCAGTAACTTTAAAGGAGAAAGGATTTTTTTTTTTTTTGCTTGTATGGGAATTGTCTTCAGCAAGCCTGGTAATAGTACCAAGTAAAATAATTAGTAACAGGTGAATATCTTGATTCTTCACTGGTTTCTGCTGGTCGTAGCAGGTTCCATCATTCAGGAATAGTTTGGCAATATGAAGCTGCTTCGTCCCGCACAATTCGCGGCCAGGTTAGTGTGAGAACCCAGTTTTCGTCGCTAGTAGTATACAGATGTAGGTGATTGTGCGTCATGCATGGCATGCATTCCATACATGTTAAGAAATTAAAACTCAAGTAAACATGAAAACAAGTAAAAGTGGAAAAACAATGGAATAATGCAAGTAAATAATTACCTCTACTTATGGTCTCCTGTTTACTTGAGTGTTGTTGTCCTAAAACATGAATGTGTGGTTCTCATAATTTCTAGAGCCGATATAATTAATATTTCCAAGAAATATATATTTCTTTCTAATAAAAGTGATCCGGTCGGTATAATTTGCCTAACTCGCAATATAGTCGCGAGGGCAAATGGACCGGATGAGAAACCATAATAATCAAATCTGAAGAAAGTTATATAAGTAATTATTTTTCGACAGACATTCCCTACTAAAAACTATTTTCTATCAATACATATTTTGTGGCGAGTTAAATATTTATCTTACAGATTACTTGGGCTAGTATTCTAATTATTTGGCCATTTACGCATGTGGCATCCATGAATATACCAGTACAAATTACTTTCACTGGGTCAATTAGTAGTGCACGTTGTGCCAGTTCTCTGGATCTTTACCTGAGTCTATCCCCACCGTCTCAACCAAATGACCCTGGCAGCTGTCGGGCAGGGTAGCATCCACAGTCACACCTTAGGACACCTCATCTCCTATGTAGAAGCTCAAGACTCAAGAGTGAGGGGATTGACTAATTACTTCCCCGCAGTAGCAGCCCAGGCCTATTCTCCTTTCTTCCTGTACTGAAGCGTGAGCTCGTGTGCCATGGCGCTCACCTAGGCGACTAAGCACCAGCGAGCTAGGAGGTGCAGGGGAAGCTGGGCGACCATCTCGTCTCCCAGAGGAGCAGCAGTAACAAGGGATTTCTTGGGCGGCCACATCTCAACTAGATTGGAGTTGTGGACAGAATTGAAACAGTCTAGGTGAGTACCCCTCTGAACAAATGGCAGCTCAACGCATAGGTAGTGAGCAGATCTTGATTGAGAAATGGAGCAATTAGTCGAGATTCCTCTGTTTATCCATTGAGTGTTAGGGATTTTGTCCAGACCTCCTCAAATTTTGGGCATATGAACACACACACGTACTGTAGTTGTGACCATGGGCAGAGAGAAACAAATTCAGTTTTAGTGCGGAGCTTGGTATTTAGCTGAACAGACACTTTCCATTTCTTTCCATCGATCTGGTGCATGTGCATACTGGTAGTATCCTAGCAAGGGAGAACTACAGTTTTACTTTTGAAAATGCTGTAGCTTACATGTACGAGTATGCCTTGCCTATCTTGCTGTACCAATTAATTTTAAACTGAACATTTATCATTTGAAATCCATCCACGATCAATTAAAGGCATGTACTGTTCGGATTTAGGAGTAGCAGTTGTACCCTGTAGCACAATTGGGTTTGCATTAGAGG
This sequence comes from Alopecurus myosuroides, assembly GCA_028641055.1. Lineage (NCBI taxonomy): Eukaryota > Viridiplantae > Streptophyta > Magnoliopsida > Poales > Poaceae > Alopecurus > Alopecurus myosuroides. The sequence goes on from CM054060.1 coordinate 260,496,700, forward strand.
ACCAATATTCAGAGAGTTCTGTAGTACTCCCTCCGTCTCGAAATAACTGTCGCAGGGGGTTTTTATTTTGAACTACAGTACTTTTTACACTTCAGTCCTCTGAATCTTAGATCCGTACAGTTTAGTCCTCAAAACTCCAAATCTGAAATGCTCGCGCTCGCAATCCCAGGCCGCGAGCTGCTGCGTGGTCGCCGGAGCCTGCAGCGCGCCTCCCGTCCCCAGGCCGCGGTCGCCGGAGAGCGTGCACCGCGCCTCCCGTACCCAGGCCGCGGTCGCCGGAGAGACTGCACCGCGCATCCCGTCCCTAGGCCGCGACCGCCGGAGAGCTACTGCACCGCGCCTCCCCTCCACAGGCCGAGATCTCCGGAGTGATACTACACCGCGCATCCATTCCCCAGGCTGCGATCGCCGGAGAGATACTCCACCTCGCCTCCACCCCCCAGGCCGCGATCGCCGGAGAGATACTCCACCTCGCCTCCACCCCCCAGGCCGCGATTGCTGGAGAGATACTCCACTCGCCTCCACCCCCCAGGCCGCGATCGCCGGAGAGATACTCCACCGCGCCTCCACTCCCCAGGCCAGGATCGCCGGAGCCTCCACCACCTCCCCAGGCCACGATCGCCGGACAGATCGTCCACCGTCGGCGTCTGCTCCAGGCCTACCTTCTGCCGCCTCGGCTCCATGCCAGTGCAACTCCGGCCTCTGCCCCATGCCAATGGCTCTTAAAGAGCTCAAGTTTGCAAGCTTTGGTGTTCCATTTCGCACTGGTAAGAGGCTATGGCCACCACAACCACCATCTTCTCCGGCACCCGAGCTCTCTCGGCGATGAACTTGAGGAAAGCAAGCTCGCTTTTCGACCCTCGGAATTCGTAGAAAAAAAAAACCTTCTTCACGGTCTGCACGACACATCTAATCGGACCGCCCTCCTGCCAGAACTTGAAATTGACCTTGCCAGTTGGCCCATCATCTTTCTCGGACTGCAAATGAAATCAATGCACATACTTACATAGTTTAGGCAGAGTAGCTATGAGGGAAAATCATGCACCAGCAAGCTAGCAGTTATGTAATCAATCTGATGCACATTTTCTAGTAATGCGAAATTGTCAATGCAGTAAGTGGTGCCAACATTAACTCACCTGGACATGAGCGTGTGCAGGTTGGGAAAACATCTGAGGAAGACAGGCAATTTAGAGAGATATCAGCCACATCGCCAACTCCGGTGCTTTTCTAGCCGTTCATTTAGAGAGATCTCGGTGTTTCTCTAGCAGCCTATTCAGAGAAACCATTTGTCCATCTTCAGACTCTTCTCCAAGAACCTGCTCATAGTCAAGTTGAGGGAGCAAATCTTATGATTTATTTTAAATAAAAGAAGCCTTAGTGTCTGTCAATTTTGAGAACCAGAATGAACATGATAAATTAGATAATAATAAGCTTATGATTTATAATCTTTTGCGTGCTACACTGTATAATCGTTTGCATGCAAGGGAATTCGGTCTGATTTTCTGTTTGCTTAGTGTGCAAGGGAATAACCAGAAATTTCTGCTTCCAATTCAGGAACACGCAGACGTGTAATTAGTGTTGTAGATTTGAATTTTTTGAGCAGAAGGTTTGGTCATGAAAAGTTTCAGGATCAAAGAATACTTGGGTTGCGAGAAAGAGCTATCTCATTTTTTTTAAGTTTTTTAAAAGTTCAGTTCAGGAGTGGAGGAAATGCTAAAACTAAAGAATACTTGGCTCTCTTCCTGACTATATGATTAGGATTAAAAGCAAAATTAAAGAACAACTTGTGCAGTTTGACTCATCAGATGGCACAGCTGCATGTACATGTAATTTTTTAGAAACTGCTGGGATATTATGCTGCCATCTAAACTGATAATTTCAGTTCAGTGTAAAGTTCAGTTCAGTGTTACTATCTAAACTGCCATCTAAACTGCTATCTAAACTGCATGTTCAGTTCAGTGTTACTGCAATGGTGCTAAACTGGATAATGCTTCCACGGATATGAATACACTTCTCACTGAAAAGCACAGACCTACAGTGGTAATACAAACTTAGAATTAACACTTACAATCTTTCCACTATTTAATATAACCACTTTAATATTCAGTTTTGTTGTTTGTACAGCTACTGCACTTTTTTTTTGGCGAATTATGGAAATGCAATAAGAAGCACAAAAATATGTATTATGATATTTATGAGCTGAACAGCTCTATGCAACACATCTAGTTACCAACGGAAATTCATTCTTGTAGCGTGAGCTGTCATCGTTACTGTCATTTAGTGTGTCTTGACAACATGTAAATTCATATTTTTTGTTACTCGGAGTGCAAGTTGTACTGAGAACTGAGTGCTAGCTCAGTGGCTAGAGGCTGCGAGTGCGCGCCAAGCCGCCCGGGTTCGAGTCCCAGCTTCGGCTGCGTGCGCTCGAATAAACCGGGAGTCTCATCTACCTAACAACGTAAAACCAAGGGAGGGATCATTCCCCCGTTGGCCACGTTTTTTGGAGTGCAAGTTGTACTGAATAACCCACATGAACTGTACTGTACTGTTTCTAGTGGCTCTTGTGACTGCAATCCATGTAGTATTATTATTTTTGCAACCTAAATGTCTTGAAAGATTGCGTTGATGACATGACAGTGTATAGCATCGTAATTAGCGGCAATCAACCAAACGCGTCGACGAGGCAAGGTCGGCTTTGCCGAGCTGAGCTAGCTAGGCTAGCTAGGCTATAGCCTCTCTAAGCAATGTAACCAAACACACCCTAGATCATCTACTAGGAGTACTTGTCAATATCAGCATGTTCAGGTCCTGAAAACACCAGTAGCGCATGTTCAGGTTCTACCAGAGTTGTGCGGGAGAAGCAACATACCAAAAAAAACAACTGTCGCAGCTAACTCGCCAATAACTGTCGCAGCTACTGGTGCAGATGAGGCGAGTCCAGACTGCTATCTGGAGATGACCCAACAACGTTAGCAGAAGATGCAGCTCTACTTGGATGAAAAGCACTCCGTGCCTCCGAGTTGCAATGGTGCTAAACTGGATAATGCTTCAGGGACCATGTCACTGTAATTACTATCAATGACATCTGTTGATATTTTTGCAACAGGTTTAAGAGAGAGATCACCATGGGGCATTCCTCTCCTATTTGTTCTCCTTGTGTTATCAGGTCCTTGATCAATCCTGCTGCTAATGCCTCCATAGCTACTATCTGTTTCATGACCGAGTGAATAATCATCTTTTCTGATGGGGAGTATAACTTTGGACTTCTTCCGTGCCTCGGGAGCAACTCGAGAAACTTCTTCTGCATTCCGACGAGCTAGTGCCCATGGACTAATTTTCACAGCTCCTGAGGTTTTCTTCCTCCTTACTTCATCTTCTTTTCTCTTGGTAGCAGAATTATGCGAAGAGCCAGCCTCTGATGGAATAACATCGAACTGCAAAGGAGTTTGAACAACTTCAATTTATGTGAGCTGATGGGAAAATGCTGAATGAGGAAAGGTCATATACCGGGACTCTACAAGATGCAAACGGCCGGGACTCTACAAGATGCAAACGACGACGGGGAAGGAAGGAAAAGAAGAGGAGGCTCACGGGGTGGGGCTTGGTGCAGCCGAACAAGCTCGAGGCAGACCGGAGGCGGCGAACTGGACAGCAGCGTGCGGTGGACGACATCAAGGAAGACGAGCTCGTTGACGACTATTTCTCGCGTTGCAGCTCGATTCCTTCACACTCCAGCCTCTTAGCTACCGGATCCGGTCTCCTAGCCGCCGGAACCGGCGATTCGCCGCCTTCTTGGACAAAAATCGAACCTTGGTCAGAGATGGGACAAAAAACACAGAGCTTTGGAGCTCGGCGGCAAGGCGACGGGAGCGTGGCGAGGTGGGGGAGAGGAGAGCGAGGCTCCGAGTGGAGGGGAGCTCTGCGGCGACGGAAGGGCGGCAAGGTGGAGAGGAGCGCGGCGGTGAGGCGAGGGGAGCGCGGCGGCGAGGGGGAGCGCAGAGAGTGACCATTGCTTTGACTCCTGTCTCTGCCATGGTGGAGCTCGGGTTGAGAGAGAGAAAGTTGGAGGATGTTTTTGTTAAATTGCAGCTGCGACAGTTATTTCGAGACGGAGGGAGTATTTCTTCAGTCTTGATAGTGAAACTTAACTTCAGGAAACCTTTAGGCAACCCAGGTTCAGAGCAATTCTTAATTACAGCATTAACCATTTATTGCGACTATTGTAAATCTGGTCAAGCATTTTAAGTATCCAACTATCTTATAATCAGGTTTGGTAGTTCCAGGTTACCATTTAGTATCTTACATACCACAAATAATCACCATGCACTACCAGAACCATTTGGTTCAGTTTAACCTGTACCAGGATTTGTAGCTCCAAGTTTGCATCGTGGCTGAAGTATGTAGTAAAGGAGCAGATCTAGTGTCCCACGATGAACCAAATAGCATGCACCTTTGGTTATTCACACAAGTTGACTAGCAAGTTAATTATTTTACCTGACAGTAGCACTTAGATGATTATTTAAGCAACCAATTATCAGTTCTTCTCACTTCTGTATAGAAAGTTAAAAATGATTGGACTCGACAAGTAAAATACCTGTACCATTTATTCTCCGATTATTTTACTCTTTCATAGAAATATATGTGAGAAGTCTGTAACTCACATAACTAATTATCTTGTTAAACCATGTAACCTAAAATTCATCCATAGGCTAAAATCAGAATCAGTGAGGTAAATAAGAACAATTCAGAGTCAGTAACATCCGAGATATGTATCTTTATAATTAAACCTGAAAACTAATTATTCTTCACTCCTGTAACATATACTGCTACAGATAATCAAGAATAAATCTAAGTGCATATCCTCATGAGCATAGCATTATCTTCTCATTATCATCATTGCATTCATCTTGGATTTTCTATGGAGTTGGTCCTTATCGGACCCATTTGAATTTTCAGAAACCGCGATTCCGCAGGAAGCCAACCTATTGAACTTCACTTCTTATCTTACATCAGGCAATTCCAGTTCTTTGATCATATCCAATTGATTATTTTTATCAAACTACTTGCAATCTACTATTGTGATATCATTTGCATCAAAGGAAAATATATTTTATGAACAATATGATTTGGATTGGGTTGATCGACTGATGAAGCAGTCTTTTAACTATTATGGTGGGTAGTTCGAACCCTTGTGTGGAGGCTGTCAAGCCATTGGAAGCCGGTTTGACTACATGGGATATCACATTAGGATTAACAACAAATGTCTTCTTGGGTTCAAGCGCCGTAGTGAAAGCGTTGACCACATGACCCTGTATGGCGTGGGGCTGAGCTGGAATAATTCCACCTTATAAGGCATATCTCCCAGGGATGGCAGCTTGGGAGTGGCCTATTTTGGCGACCAACTGTCGACGGTTTGGGAGTGGCCTATTTGGCGACCATCAGAAGGCCTCTGTGTAGGCATGTTATGGACAGGTAGCTGGTTCTGTGAGATATGTCAAACAAGGTGGGTGAAACGGCTCTGTGACCATGGAAGTGTGAATGAGACTTATAACCTCGGACCCACAACCGTGGGCCTCTGTGGGTAAAGTAGCGCACCTCTGCAGAGTGTATCAAATTGTGGCATTGTCACTCCCTGTTCCGGGAAGGAGCTGCGAACGTGGCGAGAAAGGAATCCACAGGGGATTCTAGCAGCTCGTGAGACAAGAAGATCATAGATTTCGGAAGTAAAACTTGACTGTTTCCTAAAAATGGTTTTCGAAAATCATAAACTTTTGGGACATTGGTCCTAGTAGATGACAGTGCATTTAAACACCATTCTGTTATCCTGGACTTGTTGAGTACTTCCGTGTACTCATACCCGTAAACTCCCTCCCTTGCTTAGGTTGTGAGCCGGTAGACACGGGCGTGGAGTATTCGGAGGTTGAGGAGGAGGAGTTCGAGGAGTCGACTACTACTTGGACTTCAATGAACAACCCAGTGCTGATCCGTAGAGTTAGAAGTAGTTGCATCAAGAGAGTACTTGTGAGGCCGTCTTGCCGTTGTACTATAGACTTGGTTATATTTCCTCGTGTTCTTGTTGTCCTTGTTGTATTTGGTACCAGAACCTTTGTAATATGTCTAAGTTCGAAGCTTGTTATAATCTTGTAATATAAGTTGTACTATGGACAGCTGCAATGCTTTTATTGTGCTACTCTGATCGACATGTTGTCTGGGATACTTCACTTTCCTTATGATATGTCGAAGACCTACGTGTTACTTTCTTGGTAATATGTCCCTTATGATATGTCGAAGACCTACGTGTTACTTTCTTGGCTTGCTCTGCCATTTAGATTTACATAGGTTGCCTACCAAAATGGATATGCTTTGGCTAGGTATATTTGGGGAGTGGTAGCTCGTGCTTTAGATTTATAGAGGTTGCCTACCAAAATGGAGGAACTCTGTGACAGTTTCAGAGAATCTGGGAACCGCCAGTTGATGGCTACTGGGGTTGCAGCAGTGTTGTGGATTTTCCAGGAAGCTCTGAATGGAGTCTTGTTCTAAGAATTCTTATCTTGTGGATCATGTTAGTGTTATCGCTTGAATTTCACACTCTCTTCGTTACTGGTCTGGTTTGCAGAAGATAAAATTTCACTACAGGCAGCGAGTCGGAGCCAGGCTGTTGCTGGTGGCGAATGGAATGAGATCTTCAGTCGCAGCAAAGGCTGGGGCCCTGTGGTCAAAAGACTGGAAGGTTGATGCTTTGGTGCAATAGTGCTGTTCTGTTCTGGAGAAGGCCTTTGCTTCAGAGGTCGACGCTGACAGATTTTGTTCAAGTTTACTGTGTTTTTTAGCTGTTTGTAAGTTGCTACCAGCGGGAGGTTCTGCCATGGTAAAAGTTGTGTGAAAACTCTGTTACAACACTGTGTACAGCGGGAGCTGTTACGGCTTTCTTAATTGAAAAGCTGGGGGGCTCTGCCCTTCATTCGAAGAAAAAGAACACTCGCGTTAGGAAGATGACTGATCGGAAAAGCTCCTGAACTTGTTCTAAGCCTGAAAAATACGGGTGCCATTAACAAAAGGCTGGATTGTCACATGCTGAAAATAAACACAACTAAGTCGTCGTTAGATTTAGTTGCAGGGGTTTCCTCCCTTTGGCAGCTTGTAAAACTGAACTTGTTACGTGCTCGTTCAGTTTTAACCCTCACCTGATTTTTATTTTGCATTTCTCTTTTTTACTGCAATGCCAGCCTAACCATAAACCAAATGATCCATCTAGAGATAAGAAGATAAGATCAACCAACGCAACTTCCGTCCCGACGCAAATAGACTAGACCCTAGCTTTGTGCCGCCAGAAAGAAAAGGAGCCGCCGCTTCCACCTCCGCCTCCTCCATAAGACGGTTCTCCCTCCTCCGGCCGGCCTCGCCGGCGTCAGGAGGGGTGGGGAACCCGATTTGGGTGGAGTTTTCCGTTAAACTATTGCTTTCAATTAATTAGGGTTTGGTAGCCGTCTTCGATTTGGTCTCCACGTCAATGGAGATGGCATCGTCTACAATAAGTGATCTTTAGCCCCTCGTTCGACGACTGAGATCTCCTTCTCGACGCCTACGTTGTGTTAGAAGATTAAATTTATCTATGTATGGTCCTTTTGATCTTGCTTCGCCAGATCAGTTTCGGATCTTTTCTTTTGGTTGCTGCGAGGAGGATTGTCCTCGCAATATTTGTCCCAGCTGCTACGTCTTCGACGACGGTGATTCGTACTCTCGGCTCCCAACGACGTCGACAAGGCTGTTCGGTTCCCTTTCCTTGCAATACTGGTGCTCGTACTCTTGCCGATGGTGTTTGACTACTTTAATGGTTGCTTGCGTGCTCGCAGCCTTGGCATTGCGGCTCAAAATTAAAATTATGGGAGGACCTTTGTTGGTATTTACAGGTTTGTGGTTTGGTATTTGTGTCATTGTTCTACGACTGCCTTCAAAATAGTACAAGATTATGTTCTGGAAGAAGAAAGGGTCCGAAGATCTCAAAGATTCGCTCGTCTTTTTTAGACTTTATTTTGTAATCGATGTAGTCATCTCATGTATCTCTACCATGTACTATTTGGTACTATAAATATATATGGTATTGATTGTTAAAAAAACAATGATCCATCTGATGAACCACAAGTCCACAACAACTGGGTTCAGCACCAGTTTATGTTCAAAGCATGGCTGAGTGGGGCGCGCAGTTTCCCCATGCATTACTCACGCACCACACCGCAGCCACGTCGGACCGCTGCCCGATTCTGCTTGAGTTGAGAGACGAGTTGGTGACGACTAAAAAGAGCAAAAAACCTTTTAGATTTGAGGTTACGTGGGAGACACATCCGGAGTTTCGTGAGACCGTGGGAGGTTCTTGGACCTCGGCTGAAAGAGATGTGTCGGTTAACGAGGTGAAGCATAAGCTCCATAATTTATCTACTACGCTACAACGCTGGAATAGGAATACTTTTGGTTCGGTGCGGAGGGAGATTAAAGACCTCAATCATAACCTTGAGCAGATGAGGGTAGTACCGGGTAGAGTTGGTCCATCAGATGCTGAAATAAAAACCTTGGAATGCCTTGTTGAACTCTATCATCGTGAGGAATTGATGTGGCGCTAGAGATCCAGAGTTGAGTGGCTGTCATCGGGGACAAAAATTCTAATTTTTTCCACCAGTGAGCAAGTATTAGGCGCCAGAAGAATATGTCACTGACTAACAGTGCGGGTAATGCCATTGCCGATACGAAGGAGATGGAGGCTCTCACCAACGATTTTTCTAAAACATCATATACCACGGAGGGAGTGCAAGACATGAGTCATGTCTTAGATCATGTGCCAGCAAGGGTGTCGGTGGAGATGAATGCCACACTCACAGCAGATTATACGGGCGAGGAGGTAAAGAGAGTACTCTTTGAGATGTTTCCCACTAAGGCTCCTAGTCTCTTACTAGCCTTCACATGTATTGAGTATGAGCTCTACTTGTGCATCCAACTCTCTTAAACCAAAATTATTCCAATGCAATACACTATATCTACTTATGCATGGTATTTTATAGTTGTTCCAAGTAAATTGCTCATTTTTTTGAGAAACACAGTACAAACGCAAGCTCTCATATACACGCGCATACACTCACCCCTATAAACGCACATACGCACATCCTATACCTATGAGCACCTCCGATAGACTGAGCCGGCGGGTCTTGAGATTGACGAAGTCACCACTAGCACCTCGCTGTCGACGGGAATGTTGCCTCCCACTGAAAGAATATTCCGCCTAAATGCGAGACACAAGTGTCAAACCTGGGGTTTGAACTCTGGTGGGCTGGAGGTACAACCACCCTTCTAACCATCCAACCCCAGGTTGGTTCGCAGGAAATTGCTCGTTTTCTACCTAAAAACTTTCATAATTATTAAACCTTGTTTTGTGTTCACGTTTTAGCTCCGGAGGAGGTATTAAATGTTTTATTATTTCTTCATGTTGGATGACTTCACCTCTTGAAATTTATGTATAATGTGTTTGTTCCTAATACTGCAAAAGAGCTGGCAAACGGGTTCCCAGCCCACAATTAATCTCCTCACACTTTGTTCCTGAGAAATCAGTTCAAACATAACTTGTGTAAACAAAGGAGAACGGGAATGACATCATTCCTCAATGGGAGCCGCTCATAGAAGGCATTTTATATGAAGGGCAATAAAACATTTAGTAGCATTCATTGACATAGACATACACCTCTCTCAAAATTTTATTTTATTACGCTCTGTTTTGTAAAATAAGAAGCTCTAGCACATGAGTAATTCCTACTTCCCTCTGCGAAGAGACTTTCTTTTAGAAATAGGATGAGTCTTTACCTTCTTACTTCATGCACCGATTAAGAGAGCATAGTGGTCATTGTGAGTATAATGTGCACGGTCCCAAATTTTATCATTGATTGGAATATGATTATGGTACTGCTTGTCTAAAATTATTTCTATCTAGTCACCACTTGAATTTCGAAGGTGTCCTAGCACTTATGTTTTGATACTCCACGAAGGACAAGCGGAGTACCACTTCATCATGTTTTCATTATGATTAAACAAACGTATCACTTTCAATGCATTATTGTCAATTATTTGTCTTACTTTTCATGTGCAACATAGTTGCAAAGTTCTCCTTGTTCAAATAAAATCTAGCATGCCTTTGTTAAAGTGTTTTGATCTCAGCTTATAATGCTTTTACATAATGATTGATCAAGTTTGTGTTGGTTGCATGTCACCTAAAAAATATTATCTTTGTTATCACTTACATACTCGAGGACGAGCATGAGTTAAACTTGGGGATGCTGATACGTACCAAACGTATCTATAATTTTTGATGCTCCATGCTTGTTTTATTTATGTTCTTCCATATTTTACTTCGTTTTCCGGATGATTTCATGGAGTAACCTATTAACAACATACCCAAAGTGAGTTTCAGTTCTCTGCTATTTTTTATGTTTTAGAAAATTTCTGAAGAAAATATTCGCCAAAAGTCGTGAAAATTCCTGGGGGGGTCATTTTTTACCCGAAACGAAGATAGAGTACAAAGGAGAGCCGGAGGGCCACGGGAGGGGTGTCAGGAGCCCCCCTAGGACGCGCCTGGTGGTCCCCTCGTGGACATGGCCACCGCCTTCCGTCGCCTATGAATTCACTTTAACCCTAAAAACGTCGGGGACGGAGAAATTTTCCAGGAAAAACATACAAAGGAGACGTCACAAAGAAAGTCCAATATAGGGCTTCTGGAGTCCTGCTCCAGCACCCTACGGGAGAGGGGGCTCGTCACCGGAGGCCTCTATCCCCATGATTGCCTCCGGACAGATATGTGAGTAGCTCGTCCCGGGACTACGGGTCCATAGCAGTAGGTAGATGGTGTTCTCTCCTCCTTCTGCCACTATGTTTAGATCTTGTGAGCTTCCCTCATGATCAAGATCACTGTTACGTAATTCTTACATGTTGTGTTTGCTGGGATCCGATGAACCATGAGATTATGATTATTTTGGTCATGTCATATTGAGTTGCTTCACTTATATCATTAGAGAGCTCTAATCTTGTCTTGTAGTGCTCTCTAGTGTGTATGATTGCCTTGGTCAGGTTATTGTATGTGACTCCAAGAGAGGGTTTATATGCTCGAGTGATAGAAACGTGACAGGTTGTCGCGTGTCGAAACGCGGACACAAGGAGTGACTGACGTTCAGCTCACTGGTTTGTTCGGCTAGTGAGCGAGTAGGCTCCTATTCGCTCGGGACTCTCAGGATGAAAAGCGAAACGGGGGGACGGCTCATCCCCTGGACTCAGAGACACAGGTTTATCCAGGTTTAGGCCATCGAAAGATGGAACCCTACATCCTGCATGTCTGATCTGGAATTATATGTCTGTTGTGTGTGTACACTCTCTTCCCTTTTTTCTTCTCTTCTGACCGCCCATTTATACTTCTCACGCCTGTAGGCCCCCATCGCGCTTAACACTTGGAAGAGTCCAGGCCACATGTCCCGTGAGGTAGCAGAAGCGGGTGTGCTGGGGCGACAACCGGCTCACGGGGTCGCCGCGTGTCACTCGGTCCCTGCGTGAGGGACATGTAGGAGCCCCATGCCCACCCGCCTGCGTGTAGGGGTTCGTCTTCACAAAGTAGGACTCCCAAGACACACCCAAGAGCCCATCGTCCAGGAAACGGGTGGATTCTTCTCTTACAAGGCATCGAGTGGGCCCACACGCTGCCCATTTGTGGCACCCTTGTTGGGCATGGTGTCGATAGTAGCCACCGGGTGTGGCATGTTAGTGGGAGACTGACGGGCTACGCCCCTCTAGGCGTGGGACCAAAGCGTGCTCCAGTTGATTCATGCAAAAAGAAAAAACTTACGAGGAGGCATCCAGTTCACCTTGACTAGACGAGGCGTCAGGAACTCGAGTGCGCCCCGTCCCGAGGAGGCGCAGGGAGCCAGGTAGCGCCTCGTCTTCACACAGGCTGACACAGTGGGGGCGGGGCCCGAGGCAGAGGCGAGGGTAGCGCCTCCGCCACGTGGGGTGATGCGGACATGGTTAAAGCCCAGGGAGGAGAAACACACGCGGCGGTTCCTCTCTCCGAGTTTATAACCGGCTGCGCACCCCACCGCTCCCACGACCTCCTTCTTCTCTGTTCCATTTTCTCCGCAACTGCCATCCCTCTCCCTCTCTTTAAATCTCTTCCTTCCACCGCCGCATGGGCTTAGGAGTGAAGAAACGGAAGGAGAGAGATATGTCCCGGATGTCGGCTTCTAAGCTTGAGCAGGAGGGTTGGAAGGTCACCCGGGCGTTATTCCCACCTGGATGCCTTCAAGACGCACCCGACAAGCTGGCGCAGGGGTCCGCGGCGAATTCGGGCAACGAGCACAACGCGTCCGTGCTGCTGGGTGCCGACACTCCGAACAACATGCTCACGCCGCTAGACGTCCCCATCTTCAAATGCTTCATCTGCGCCTGCTTGGTGCCGCCGATGTCGTCCTTCCTCCGTGCCTTACTAGAGGAGTATGGCCTTTGCCTTGCCCACCTTGATCCCAACGCCGTGCAGGTGTTGGCCATATTGCAGCACCTGTGCGAGGCGTTGATAGGGCTGATGCCGTCTGTGGCGCTCTTTCGCCATTTCTCCACGCCCCGCATAGAGACCGGAGGCCTCATATTAGGGTCAGTGTCCTTCTGCTTCCGCTTAGGTATATCCGACCGCTTCATTCCCCTAGCGAAGAAGAAATGGGAATCGTGGCGCCATGAGTGGGTGTACGCCCGCTTCCTGGAGCCCCATGCCGTTCTCTCAGTGCCAACCTCAGACGTCGTGAGGGGAGACAACTGGGGCGACCCGGGTCTCCGGGATGCCGACTTCGCCCCAGTGTACGCCAAGATCTTTTCCTTGAGATAGTGTGGCCTCAAGGAGAGGCACGTCATCGCCAATTATCTTCGCAACCGCCTTGCCACTCTTTAGAGCAGGTCACACCCAGCCTGGAAGGTCAGGCTCCCCAAATACATCACCCGACTGGCTCCGAACCGAGGGGTCATGGAGTCAGATATGAAGGCAAGGGTGATCTGGCTGGTTGGGGAGGCCTCGGAGACGGAATCGGGCTCGATTTCGAGTTTTGTGGTCCCCGTGGCCTCTTTCCCACAACCTTCCTTCGTCTTGGCAAAGATTCCCAACTGCAATGAGTGGAGGGTCATTCCTGAATAGGACGATCTAGGGAACCTCCCTAGTTCCTTGTTGACGCCTTCGCCCCGGGGGGTCGTACTATTCCCGGAGGCACTACCCTCTCGCTGGGGTCCGCTCGCCCGAACAGACACATGGGGGGTGACCCTTGGGGCTCCAAGGTACGCCCCCCCGACCACTTCCTCCTTCGCCTCCGTTTGCTTCTACCGGTTCCATTCTTGACGGCTGCTTGCCCCCTCCGCAGTTGCAACGGTGATCTCTGTCCTGGAGATTACGACAAGCTACCGCGGGAGGAGGCTCGGCTGCCCGTACTCCTAACGAAGAGGACTCGTGGGATCCCTCCCGCAGAGGGATACCACACGTCGAGCGCCGGCAACGACGCTCTCGTTGGTAGCCCGAGCGGTAGCGGGGCAGATACTCCTCAATGCTTTTTCCTGCACCACCAGCTATAGCGGGAACGTACCCGAATTCTTCGTCACTTGTAGAATGTAGGGCCGCCAGATATGGGGAGCGCCAGTCTGGCTGGAGCCCCCGAACGTTCATCTCGACCTAAGGTAGATCCAGCCTCCGATGAGGCCCCGGGTTCCTAGCAACTAGGGTCCCCACTTAGGGACCTCACAGTTACGGAGCTTGGCTCGTCGAGTATGGAGGCGGCTCGTCGTGACATTGATAACCGGGACGCCCACCACCAATAGGTAACTGAGCCAGCCGGACGCGTGCAGCATCGTCTTGCGAACTGGCAACACCAGTTGTCTCTCCAGCAGGCAGAGCTAGATGGACAGTGCGCCGCCTTGAATGCTGAAAGGGGCGAACCAACACCCCTCTTCCTCGGGGAGGAGGAAGATCCTAGCGTCGTCTCCGAGTTGAGGCGGTACCTTGCACCGTGGAAGGCCCTGCATGATGAGGACATCCGCCTGTTAAAAAAAATCAAGCGAATGTCGTGGCCTCCCTCGTGGAATCCCTCCGGCAGGCCGAGGAACGTGCCCGCTCCTATGAGGAGTCGGCCAAGTCGCTGAAGAAGAACCCTGAATTGGTGGCGTTCAATCTGATCGAGCTTGACCATCTCTCCATGCAGCGGTGCCTAGACACCCATCAGCTCTTTACCCTGGTGGGGTCCGTGCGAGCCGTCATGCACCGCCTGGACCTCCCGGTTGGTCACGTGCAGGACCAACGCTTTAAAAACATCATCAACTTCTATACTGACCTGGTGGGCCGTCCTGACGCGTTGCCTGCCCTCTTTGCTGGGAGAGCCACAGCCCAAGCCCAAGCGAAGGCTCGCGAAGTGGCAGGAGACATCCTGTCGCGCGTATCTTTTCTGTTGCCTCGCTTCCTGTTCGACCAACTCCTGGAAGAGTGCTCCAAAGAGGAAGACAAGGAAGCAGCCGAGAGGACTGCAGTCGCTGCGGTCGAGGATGTAGTATCGCGCTTATGTCCTAAGGCGGGTAGCTCGAGTCGAGGTGGTCCTGCAGAAGAATCCCTGCCTGTGCCTTTGTCTAGGGGAGGCCTCGGCGACGAAGAGGATGAGTCCTCTCCTGAGGGCCTCATCCATGCCCTGTCATCGATGTAATCCTACTAGGGTGTCATTGCTCTTACAACAAGTATATAGACTCCCATATGACAACACCCTCCGCTTTCCTCCTGTGGGTAAACTACTTTGTACGCATTGTACTTGCGTCTTTGGGGTGCTCGGAATACGCGGACTCCCGCCAGACCGCCTGGCAATGACCCATATCGCTTTTGCTTGCGGGGAGGGGGGTGCTGAAAGTGCAAATGACTTAAATCATCTTGTTTTGGATGTTTGTTAACAACACATGTATACTCTTAAGTGTGTTGATGTATTTCAGGGTTATTCGATAATATTTCATATGGTGGTGTTGAGAAAAGGACAAAGATCAATAGAGCAATTCCTGCTGGAATTTTATTCCAGGACGGAGTCTCCGGTCTGCCAGACCGGATTCTCCGAGATGGAGTTTTTCTCAGAAGGAACCTGTGTTGCGCGTGTGGTGTCACCCACTGGACTCACTCCGGAGACTTACCGGAGATACACCGGAGTCTCCGGACTGTTACCCACCTGCAGCTCACTCGACCCCAGACATCCTCTGCGCGAAGGCGTCGGGGCTAAGAATGGCTAAGGAAAAGATGGTGTCAGTGACAGAAGCCACTCCGGAGATTGTCTGGAGACTCTACGGAGTCTCCGGTCTAGAAGTTTCTTCTACGATTCCAAGTGGTTTCAGCGACAGAAGGTACATCGGAGATTGTCCGAAGACTATCCGGAGTCTCCGGTCTGGAGCTATCCGGAATATTTTCAGACCGGAGCTCAGGACTTTACACCGGAGTCTCCGGTGTGACTTTTCTAGAAATGTCTCCAATGGCTCTAAATTTTAGAGGGGTATATACCCACTCCCCTCCACCTACCTTGGGTTAGATCGTAAAGAATAGATCTCTCCATTGCTAGAGCTCACCCACCTTGCTAGGTCTCCCAATCCCTCCACCCAAAAGTGTTGATATTCAGAGGATTGAAGGAGAAGGCCCCGATCTACGTCGATTTTCCATTCCCCCCTCATTTGCTCGAGGGTAACTAGTCTAGGGTTTCCTCTTGTGGAGAACCTATACATCTTGATACTCTTGGTGTTTCTTGTGATTGTTGGGATCCCCCAATTTGGTTGTGGGTGTGTTCCCCAAGCTTGTTTGTAAAGGACTCGATTCCTGACTCAAAGGGGATCACTAGTGGAATGTGGACTAGGCCTTTGTGGAGGGGTTCATCGAAGAATAGGGTGAGGCCTTTGTGGCGTTGAGTAGGCCTCCGTGGCGAAACTCACACTCCTCCAACAAGACGTACTTCGTTAACAAGGACGAACTCGGGAATACATCATGTCTCTACGTGCTTCCGACTTCGGTTATCTCGTTCCCTATTCTTTGCCTTACTTGTATTGCTTTTATTGTTGTTCTTGTCATATAGGTAAATTCACCTTAGTTGCATTATATATAGAATTTACCTTTGTGTCAAGCCTAATCTTGAAGAAAAAATAAAATTGGTCGTAGCACTTCTTCACCCCCCTCTAGGTGCCCATACTATCCGTTCAATTGGTATCAGAGCCTCGGCTCTTATTATCGGGCTTAACAGCCTAAGATTTTAGTATGGACGATGATCCGGATGTCACTGGTTCCATGGTGTAAGTCACTATGGATGATCTCAAGGAATTGAAAAATTCCTTGACCTCGTCTATGGAGGAAAAAATGGATGAGTTGCAAGCTCTCGTGTTGCAACTCATGAAAGCCAATGAACCGGAGACATCCACTTCATCTCCTTCGGATGAAATTCCGGAGGGTGCCAAGAATGGGGCTAATGGTGAACCACCTAAAGATGCTTCCGCTAAGAACTCCATCGATAAGGGTATGAAAGGAAAGAAATATTACACCTCCGTTGAGGGGCACTACTCTCCCTATCCTCCCGTCCCACATCCTCATATAATTCCTAGAGGAGAACCTCCTAAACTTGATGCACATTCTTTTGGTGATTGGAAATATTACATGGAAACTCACTTGAACTATTCTTGTATTGAGCTTTGGAGGGTCACTCGAGATGGATACAAGCCAATGACCCTATGAACTTGACAAGAAGAGAAGCTGTAAATTATCAACTCAAAGACACTGCCTTGTCCATCATTCAACAAGTTGTGGGTACAAACCACATGCATCATCTTCAACAATATTCCACCACCAAGGAAACATGGGACGCTCTTGTCGTCATGTTTGTGGGCAATGATAGCATGCAAAGAAATAGGTATGATACTTTGAGCAATGAAGATGAAGGATTCTATATGCATGATGGTGAGAACCATGAAGACATGTATTGAAGGATCAAGACACTTGCCACCGCATTCAATAATGTTGGTGCCAAGTACATTGGTGATGCTTGGATCAAGAGGAAGTACATTAGTGCTCTCATGCCATTTGAGCCCGCAGACTTGAAGAGCCTTCAAGGAAGACATGACTTTGATTCTTTGACTTCAACCCAAGAGATGCAAGAAAATAGCTCCTTCCAAGTGCAAGCAAAGAATGCTCTTGATAATCGAGCTGGAGCTATGGGAAAGCACAAAGGAGCTTCGGTTGCTTTGAAGGCCAATGTTGTATCAAGGGAGATTGAACATCAAGAAGCTTGCATTGAGGACTTGGTTCCTCTGAAGGATCAATAATATGAGCCCGTGCTCAAAGATGTCATTGCTCTTGCCGTGCAAAAGTTTTGGAAGAATCCATCCAAGGCCAAGGCATATGTTGAGGAGAAGTCCAATTCTAGCTATGGAAAATAAGGGACTCAAAGGGTGAGGTATTTCTTCAATTGTCAAGAGAATCACCATTTAATTGCCGAGTGCCCCTGTGAGAATAGGGAACTTCATGGAGGCAAGCTTATTCGCATGGACAAGTCCAAGGTTGCTTACAAGAAACCTAACTTCAAGAAGAAACCTTTCAACAAGAAGTCTCCCACCAAGTTTGTGATAGTGAATCAAGAGGAGTATGATTCCGGAAGTGATGAAGAAGAAGAAGAATCCACAAGTGAAGTGGACGCTCTTGATATTGCTTCAACTCCATTATATTCATCACTCTTTGAATCCCACAACGAGAATCATCCTCAACCCAATGCCAAGTGCTTCATGGCCTATGCCTTGGAGGTATCACCATCTCCCAACTCTAACACTCCAAATAAATTGAATAACAATGCGAGTAGAAGATGAAATTTCCTCTTTGGATCATTTTATGTCTAACATGCAAGGAGAGACCAATAAGTACTTTGATCACCTCATGAGCCAATTGGGAGAGGCCCATTAAGATCTTGAGAAGAAAGTTGAGATTAAAAGAAGGGATGCGGATGAGAAAGCATCTCTCTCTATGACTCTTGAGGAAGAGCATAATGGTAGAGTTTATCTTGAGGAGGAACTTGAAACTATTGAAGTGTCACATAATGAACTTGTTCAAAAAAATCACTAAAGAACGTGACCTTGCAATTGCTAAATATAAAAAGGCTAAAAGGATAAGGTTGAGTTTGGGGTTGGTCATGATAAACTAACCGAGGAGTTTGAGAAGCTCACTGAGGCTCACAAGTCCTTAGAGAGTCAACACTCTACCCTCAAAGAGTCACATGAACAACTTCAAAGTCAACTTAATCAATTAAACTCCCCTAGCACCTCTACTTCTTCTTCTTGTGACCATACAAATATTATTGAGGGAAATGCTAGTTTGAAGTATGAGCTAGCAAGGATCAAGGGCAAGGGCCCTCAAGTTGAGAAGGTTGTGGCCTCAAGCCCACAAGTGGTTTCTTCTAGACCACAAGTGAGTGCTCCTAGGCCACAAGTTGGTAAGCAAGGTCTTTGCTATATTGCCAAGAAGAAGAACAAGAACAACAAGAAGAAAGACAACAATGTTGCTTCGAGTGGTATTGTCATTAGGGACAACACTACTCATAGCACTCCAGCACAAGCCAACTATGTTGTTTCAAGTGGTATTGTCATTAGGGACAACACTACTCGTAGCATCCCCGTGGGAACTAACAATCCACACCATTTCTTATATGTTTATTATTATGGTGTTGTGTAAGCTAAATATGTTGGTCATATTGAAGATTTCATTGACCATACTATTTGGGTTCCAAAGACCCTTGTTGCTAACATGAGGGGACCCTCCTTGGGTCTTAACTCTAGTCAACGATCTCTTGCAGGACTATGCTTCCGGCGGGTCTAAATGGATTGATAGTGGATGCACTAGTCATATGACCGGAAGCAAAGAACTTGTGACGGATTTGCGCACAAATACAAATGATGCGTCCGTCACTTATGGAGATATGTCCAAGTATAAGGTAACGAGCTTTGGCAAGGTTGTGATTGCTCTCGATGTCACTATCGTAGATGTCATGCTTGTCGAATCCCTTGGTTTCAATTTACTTTCAGTTCGTTCTCTTGGGAAGATGGGTTTCTCTGTCTTCTTTTATGAACATGTTGTGGTCCTTTTGAGGAGAAAGACTCTTGACGCCGCATACGTGGGACATGTCGAAAATGAGTTGTTTGTGGTGGACTTTTCGAACTCTACCAACTCTCAAGCGATGTGTATTTTCTGAAAGGAGGACGTGGGGTGGTTGTGGCATCACCGCTTAACCCATGTCAACATGAGAACTTTGCAAGGTCTTCAAAAAGGTGTCCTAATCCTCGGACTAAAAGTAAATGTTTCATTTTCCAAAGATCGCATTTGTAGGTCGTGTGTTGAGGGAAATATGCATGATGCCCCTCACAAGAGAAAGACCATTATCTCATCAAAGAGGATCTTGGAGCTTCTCCATGTTGATCTCTTCGGTGCCGTGCCCGAAGCAAGTCTTGGGGGCAAGAAGTATTGCTTGGTGATTGTCGATGAATATTCAAGATATGCTTGGGTCTATTTCTTCAAGTGCAAGAGTGAGATCCAACAAACTATCATCGACTTCTCCAACCAAGTGCAACATCAACACAATGTCCAAATCATGGCTATTAGGAGTGACAATTTCTCTAAGTTCAAGAACTACACGTTGAACGACTTCCTTAGTGAAGAGGGTATTCATCATCAATATTCCGCTACCTAAACCCCTCAACAAAATGGTGTAGCCGAACGGAAGAATAGAACTCTATTGGATATGGCAAGGACCATGTTGGCGGGGTATTCTTTTTCCCCAATATTTATGGGCCGAAGACATATCTACCGCATGCCAGTCCTCCAACCGCCTCTACATTCGCAAGGGCTTAGAGAAGACTCCATATGAGATCCTCACCGGCAACAAACCAACGTCTCCTACTTCCATGTTTTCGGTTGTAAGTGTTTCTATTTGATAAAGGGTGTTCGGTTGTCTAAATTCCAACCCAAAACTATTGAGGGTATATTTGTTGGTTACGGTGCCGAATCCCACACTTATAGAGTCTGAAAAAACCTAATGGATAGTCATGGAATCTTAGTGTGGTTTTCGAGGAAAATGATGGCTCCTAAGTGGCACAATTTCATGTTTCTAATGTAGATGTTGAAATGCCTCAAGGATCCATAAGAAGGATGGGTGTGGGATTTTTCCGCCCCATTGAGGGACACCTTATGGCAACTCGATAAGAACTATTCTCTACCCAAGTGGAACCCTCCTCTACAATAGAAGAACAAGCCAAGGAGCCAGGTGATGCACCTAGCCAAGAACAAGCTCAAGACCCACCTCTTGTTTACCAAGTTACTATGCAAGAATCACCACTCCTATCATTCAAGCTAGTCAAGGTCAAGGCCAAGATCAACCTTCTCCATCCTCCTCACCACAATATGAAGCTAGTGTGGATATTGATGATGATGATGATCAAGGCCAACAATTTGGTCAAGACATGGACCCAAATGATCAAGATGATCAAGTGATTCCTCCTCGCAATAATGAGGAGATCGAAGCTCGTCGTGCTAGAAGGATTATAAGAGCTTTGAAGCGTATTGATGCCCAAGACAACAAGGTCTTGGAAGATTTTCAAGCTAGAAGATACACAAGAAAGAAATTGGCAAACTTTACTGAGCATAAAGCTCACATATCCATGGTGGAACCGAGAGAAGTGTTTGAAACTCTTGAGGACTCCAATTGGGTGGAAGCTATGCATGATGAGATCAATAACTTTTAGCGCAATAAAGTTTGGAAGCTTGTTGAGAAGCCCAAAGATTTCCACAATGTTATTGGCACTAAGTGGATATTCAACAATAAGCAAGATGAGGATGGTATTGTCATAAGGAACAAGGCAAGATTGGTGGCTCAAGGCTACACTCAAGTGGAAGGAATTGAATTTGATGAAACCTATGCTCCCGTGTGTGGTGACCCAGAACACCACTGCATGTGTAGTGCGCAAGTCGGTGATATAGTACTCACAGAAGGACTTATCCGTGAATATTACATCTCTTAGAATGGTACAACAGAAACACAGCGGGTCCAAGCAAAGCTATAGTATACAAACTTCATTACAAAATCTTGAGAATCTCTTTGATGAATCAACAAGATCTGATACAAATGAAACATCAGAAGAAGCAAATCGAAGTTCCAAGCTAGAGAATAACTCTAGCTCAGAACCTAATCCACTATGGTTGATGTCATCCCTAATCTATGGCTTGAAACTACTAAGTCCAAGAATGGTCTCCACCTACACCTTGATAGCTTCTCCTCCACCAGCGTTCTGATGACGATGCTTTACCGACTAAATAGTAGATCACTCCACCTAGCTTCATGAGGTAGCGATGGCTTCACGATAACGACTTCCATAAGGCTCCAACTCTAAGCAGGGGGTCAAACGGGAACGAATGAGTAACGAGCGTTACTCAGCAAGTTCATGACATATAGTGGGTAGTTTGATGCACTAACAACAACTTTAGACTCGAAAGAGTCATAAGCTAATGCAAGGTTTTGTAAAACTTTCTTCAAGAGGTTGCTTTTAGTTCTGAAAACTATGCCCGCCCGACCATCATAGGAGTAGAACTTCATGGAGTTGCCTTTCCTGTATCATTAGCAGTTCCTTCCCGGAACAGGGGGTAACATGCCACAACCTTTTACACTCTGAAGAGGTGTGTTAATTTACCCATGGGCGACCAAGACCATGTTGCACAACCAGGCTCGAGATCCTATCCACACCCACTTAGGTGTGGGCCCGGTTGTTGGTCCAAGCCAAACTATGCTTCTCCGCACAACGCATGCCCACCCATTTCCACCAGCAGTTTGAACCCCTGATTCCACCCCTCACGATGGATATCTAGACGCCCCTGGCAGACCATCATAGACCCCAGAGTCCACGGGAATTAAGAGATCCCACCCATGTGCATGTAGTCTCGCAATACCTACAGCTACGTCTCTGGCAGCCTGTTGACATGCGAACGAGATAAGATCACAGCTGACTTACTCCCCCCATACAAGACCCATGGGTAACGCGGTATTTACGGCGCACCGAGTTCTGACAGCATTTGTGGTTAAGTCCTAGGTAATATTTTCCCATGCATATGGAACCATCCTTTGACCTATTCATCTTACCATGGTCCCATCCGCCCACCAAACAGAACACTACCACTCGGGTAGTCATTCAAGTAGTCATATTATTATAAAAATAGGATCATGCATTCTTTTGAGAATAGGTGATAATACGATAGGTTTTTTTTAAAATAGTTCGTTATGAAATACTGCAAAGGATATGAAATAACCATAATAATCCATGTCTTCGCGTTCGAGGGTCTCCCGAGATCTGAAAGATAGCAAAGTAGTCTCGGTAAGGACTACTAAAAACACTGACAAGATGATGTCATACATAGTAATGAAATGCATCATGAGATACCCTGGAAAATATCCCAGTTTACAAGTGTAAGCCACGTTTGATACGATAATTTAATCACACAGGTTTTAGGTGATTTATTTCATTACTTGTGGTGATGTGGTTATTACTTCTTTTATAAGTACATGTGTTGCACTTTTATTTAACAAACAATTGTTACCATGTTTATATAGAAGTTTTATCACGTGGTTAGACAAGGAAAACAACATCTCATTGAAAACAACTTTCAAAATATAATAAACACATTCTATTTTATGTTTCAGAGTGTAGAGCTAATGAAAACGAGTTTAGTTAAAAATGATGAACTAATACAACTAACTCTATCATCACATAACTTACTAATGACTTCTGATGATAGGTTTACTAGGTGTGAAAACATGAGGTTTTTTATTAAAGGAAAATAATGATGTGGGTGTTATTTCTGGTTAAAATGGAATATTATAGAATTCCATTATACCTTTAGAAACAAGTTTACAAGTTAAACAAAATGTTTTGTGTTTGACATATTTGAGTTGAAAAATGTTGTTCTCTTTAACTTGGTATATCATTTGAAGTATTCTGAAAATATTTGAATAAGTTATTAATTTATTAAATGCTAGGCAAAATATTTCACACATGAAAACTTTGTCAAATTACTTTGAAAACATCAAAGATGAGTTGCATTTGTCATTTTGAGCATTTTGGTATATAACTTGTATTTTTCTGATTTTATGAATTATTTTGCTCAGTTTTAAATGATTTATTTTAATTAAAGAAATGTTTAATTTTAAACTTTATCAAACATTTTTGAAAAGTTGATTAACATTTAGATTATATTTTTCTAAACATTTCCATATTTTTTCATATTTTTCTGATAATTAATTTAGAAGATATTGATTTATGAATTTTATTCATTTTTTGCCTTTTTTAAATTGACAGGTGGGACCCACCTGTCAGTTTTATTTTTAATTCAAAAAGAAAAGAAAAGAAAATTCTCCTTACTTCCTGCTGACGTTAGGGTGACGTCAGCAGGGAGGAAATCCTTCACGGTTTGATTCCAATCCGGTGTTTGAGTGCGAATTGGCACAATCAAACCATCGGGCAAGCTAGAGGACATCTAGGCGAGCCTGTGAGTGGCGTAGCTCAATTATATGGTCATCAGAGTAACTCCGGCATCCATGGACGCGGCGGCGGTCAGCCAAGCACGGCGACCAATCTTTTCCGGGCACCATTGAGCAAACAGGGAGCACCCCAAGATGCAGAAGCTCACCACGAACGTGATGGAGTGGTCGGTGCAGCGCTGAGAGATCGAAATCGCCGGCGGTGTTGAAAATCGTCTGGCAGCCGGACTTGGAACGGTGGTGAAATCCTCGACGCCTGGGGAATCTCCCTCCTTCGCACGCTCGAGGAGGTGAAGAGGACGACGACGAACATAACGGTGGTCTTGGCACGTTCCCCCGTGGCTGGATGCAACGATGGTGACCGGCGGCTATGAGGTTAGGGTTTGATATTAGCCCTTGGAGGATACATAGAGAGAGAGAAGCAGCGAGGCGAGAGTGCGAGAGAGAGATCAATGCAGACGTCTCCCTAGTCTTTATACTCGCGGAACGGCGGCGAGGAGGAGGTGGCAACGATGGCGTGGCCATCCCAATCTTCTTCTCTGCCTTCTGGCTTGAGGTTGAAGAAAGAAAAGAAAATCCTACTTGCGATAACCCCCTGAAGTTTCCAATATTTGCATAGAGGTCCTTCTGTTACTAAAACTGAGGAGAAATTAATGTTTTCAAGGCCTTTTTGCAAACATAAAAATTATAGAAATTATATTTGAATTCCTCATCAAAAATTCAATCTCACCATGTTTTGTTTTGGTGGGATTGGACAATATTGGAATTTTTTATTTGGGTTGCTAAATTAAGTGGTTTTGTTTTAATTTATTAAATTGCTATTAAATTATTTTAGGCATGATTATTATGATCACAGACAACTACCATGTGGTTAACATAGTGTGTGGTTCAAAATTAAATAATTTTGATACAAGTCTTATAGAAAACAACTTATAAATCTACTTAGTAATATTTTTATGTATTATAGAAAAATCACCAACCATTGAATATTATTCCAAATCATGCTAGATGCCTTTGATTGATGAAAATACTTGTTTTATTTTATGAAACTTTGTTATTCTCATAGTTCCAACTCTTAGAAATTTTTGGTTGGCCTTTTACTTAGGTGTGTGCAAGCCCTATTGGATATATAAGCACTTAATCAGAAGAAAACATGAGTGGATCTGGGATCTTATTTGTTTGTTTTCCACTCAAGTTCCAAGTAGGATTACCATCAAATGTTTGTTTTAGAAACATGTAATCATTTACATAGTTTTGTATGGGTGGACCTTTTGTTATTACCAATTTGTCATATGTATGAGAAGGGTATGGAAAACAAGTTAGTCTTGTTACCATAAACCTCTACATATCACAAGATATGTGGATGGAATGGCTTGTTATTATTTCAAACTGAACACTTGTTTCCATTTAATAGATTTATTATATGTTCCTCAACTCTGATGAGCTTGACAAGGCACAGAGGTTATAGATTCTTTGACATTAACTAATGCTTCACTGAATAATTTCTTACTGAGACGGTGTTGATCCTTGTTGACTTCTGTTGCTTCATGTTCTTCTCTCTAGTTTCCACTTGTCTTCAGATACTCCTTTTGTCACTTGCAAGTAATATCTGTTCTGGGATTCCATATTCAACTATCTCACCCTTGTGGTGAAAACAACCAGTTATTCCAAGAAAATATTTTACTTAGATGATTATAATGTGGTTTCTTGTTTCCTTAGTGTTATTATTTCTCTTGGTTGATTGCAAAAGGAATATAGATGTAGTTTATGAAATCAATCTTCCCTATGCATATAAAAGAATTTGTTAACAAGGTAGCTAGTCTTGCCCCCAAATTACTACTCATATAGAATAGGCTGAGATGTACCATGTAATTCAATCTTTTGTTTGTTTGTGTATGACACTCAATTGTTTGAGTATACAAAAGTGATCTGTTAACAAGGTAATTAATCTTGTTACCAAACTACTTCTATATAACACTAACATTGGAATATCACACTATTTCAGGAGAGTTAATAAGATCAGATCAAGATATAAGAGTTTCCAAGTACTCTTATAATAGATTAAAATAGCACTTCTAGAACTTTCTAAAGAATCTTCTGGTGGTAATTCCTCTTTTCCTGTGAGTGCTTCTCTTGTAGAATGACTTTGAGGAGATTGGAAACAGATAGAATGGTCTAGACAACATAACAAGATCTAGATTAAGAGTTAGTTCGCGCTTTTATTATCCTTCCATATACTTCTTATTTTATTTCCCAAAAGATATGTAATTATTTCATATATGATTTGTTTTACTTAGTTATGAATTCAATTCCTCTAATAGAGGTTATAATTTGTTGTTATTCATTACTTGTCTCCAGAGATACTTTAGTTGTTGAATGTTGATTTGGATAGAGATGTGGAGTGTTTGTGGAATGAGGATTTAAGGTAACAAGTTGATCAAATAGTTCCTTGATATGTTGAGGTTTCATATGCTCACTTGTATAAGACGAATGAGACATTGAGCATATGAAGGTTATTGGAGTTTAATGACTTATGTCATAGTTGTTAGTTGTTTTCTCAGGTGTCTTGATTTTACTTTATATTCTTCCTTTGCAATCTTTGTCATGCATAATGTAGACATAGAGATTTGGAAAGGTCATATGTAATGATCAAGGTTTAACAGTAGTTTAAGAAGATTTATATCTTCTCTTAGGTACTTCTTTTATGGTTGATGAGATATGTACATATTCGATAAATATGTTAATACAATTATTAAGTCATTTCCCACTTGTGGTTTTTGGGTTAACACTTGTTTGTATCATTTGTGTTCTATTGAATCTTTATTATTTACTTGTGAAGGTTCACTTAGTAGGTACTAAATAATTTGGAAAGACGTTGTGTGAATGGTTCATAACTTAAAGAGTTCATGATTAGAGAGTCTAAAATATTTGTTGATGAGATTATTCCATCAAGCATTAGTAACTTGTGGAAGTGTGATCATTATCTATGAGATTTGGATACTCACCCCTCTTTGAGTTCTAGATACCTAGTGAATTATCCTAAGTCACTTATAGACTTGTGATTAAGGTTGTTGAGAGTTTGTGTTGGTCACAACCAATTATGGTTGGTGTAATCAGATGATTTGGTTTGTAGAGATAACATGTTATAAAGATCACTCCAAATGTACTCTTGACCAGATGATCTAAACCTATTTCATCATGTCAAGTGAAACATTGGTCACTTTTCTTTGTTTAAACTTTCGCGCCAAAATTTCTCGTATTTTTATATGCATGCTTTGCAAATGCACATATTATATTTAGATCCTTATAACCTCCCAAACACTGGGATGTATTCTCCTAACTATATACTATACTATAGTGATTCACCTCTAGTCCTGATAACTAAGGATATGGTTTATACCCCATATTTACCAAGGTCTAATGACTCTTAGTTGTTCTCAGACATTCCTTCCTGAAGACTCTTATAGATACTCTATACCATGTTCTACTCCATCCTATTCATTCATAGAATGGGGTAATCATCACTTTGACTTAATCATCTCTGACTATGCTAGAACTCTTTTACTTAATGAACTAATACTTACTAAACTCCTAACTATTCATACCTAGGTATAAAGAAAATAGATAAGTATATTTACTCAAGTTGAGTAAGAACATTATATACAAGTGTGATCGTATCATTCTCAAGTGGATGATCATCATAGTTGTAAGAAGTGTGGTATAGATAAGATGGCTTCCTATAGTTTTTACCAACCTACAGATCTCCTAAAAGGTTTTAAACATAAGGTCGTTTCGCTTTGATACCATCTGCGGTGACCCAGCACACCACTGCATGTGTAGTGCACAAGTCAGTGACATAATACTCACAGAAGGACTTATCCGTGAATATTACATCTCTAAGAATGGTACAACAGAAACACAGCGGGTCCAAGCAAAGCTATAGGATACAAACTTCATTACAAAATCTTGAGAATCTCTTTGATGAATCAAGAAGATCTCATACAAATGAAACATCAGAAGAAGCAAATCGAAGTTCCAAGCTGGAGAATAACTCTAGCTCATAACCTAATCGACCATGGCTGATGTCAGTCCTAATCTATGGCTTGAAACTGCTAAGTCCAAGAATGGTGTTCACCTACACCTTGATAGCTTCTCCTCCACCAGCGTTATTGATGATGATGCTTTACCGACTTGCGCACTACACATGCAGTGGTGTGGTGGGTCACCACACCGTGGCTCGCCTTGAGTCCATCTGTATCCTTCTTCCATATGCATCTTCGCATAATTTCAAATTGCAACAAATGGATGTCAAACCAGCTTTTCTAAATGGTCCACTCAAAGAGGAGGTACATGTTAATCAACCTTCGGGGGTTGAGAACCTCAACTTCCCTTACCATGTCTACAAACTCGATAAGGCGCTCTATGGACTTAAAGAAGAACCAAGTCTGTGGTATGAGCACCTTAGAGAGTTGCTGGAAGACCGTGGGTTTGAAGTTGGGAAGATCGACCCCACCCTTTTCACAAAGAGGGTAAAGGGAGAGCTTTTCATATGCCAACTCTATGTGGATGATATTATCTTTGGATCAACTAACCAAGATTTTAATAATGAATTCTTAAAGCTTATAACTGACAGGTTTGAGATGTCCATGATAGGAGAGCTTAAATTCTTCCTTGGCTTTGAGATCAAGCAATTGGCTCGTGGGACTTTCATCTCTCAAGCCAAGTATACCCAAGACATTCTCAAGAGGTTTAGTTTCCAAGGTGCAAAAGAGAAGCCATCTCCTATGCAAGTCAAATGCCACCTCAAGCGCAATCTGGATGGTAAAAATGTGGACCAAAAGTTGTATCGTTCTATGATTGGTTCTTTGCTTTACCTTTCTGCATCTAGGACCGATATCGTTTTGAGTGTAGGTGTGTGTGCAAGGTATCAAGCGGCTCGTAAGGAAAGTCACTTAGTGGCGGTCCATAGGATATTTTGGTATTTTGTTCATACCTTAAGGTTTGGTTTGTGGTACCCAAAGGGGGCACAATTTTATCTCAAGGGATACACATACTCGGATTGGGCCGGTGATCAAGATGATAGGAAGTCTACTTCCAGGGCTTGCCAATTTCTTGGTAGGTCCTTGGTGGGTTGGTCTTCCAAGAAGAAAAATTGTATATCTCTCTCCACCGCCGAAGCCGAGTATGTGGCGGCCGCTAGTGCTTGCACCCAATTTCTATGGATGCGGCAAACCCTCAAAGAATACGATGTTCACTTGGATAAGGTGTCTCTCATGTGTGACAATGAAAGTGCCATTAAGATCACCTACAACCCCGCGCAACACACAAGGACGAAGCATATTGAGATTCGTCATCATTTCATCCGGGATCATGTGGCAAGAGGTCATATTGAGCTAGCATATGTCCCCACCAAGGATAATCCCGTTGACATCTTCACGAAGCCACTTGATGATGCGAGATTCATGTTTTTGAGGAATGAGATAAACATCATTGATTCAAGGAGTTTTACTTGAGTATATTGCACACACCCCTATAGTTCATACGTGTTTGGGTTTAGGTGTAGGCATGGACATAGGGGGAGTGTGATCCTAGCACATTGGGTTCTCCCTCCCCCCATTATGCCCAAAGCAAAAATTCATTGTGATCTCTCTTTTTTTAATGTTTATTTGTGAGCTTCAATGTCAAGAAGTGGAAATGCACCCAAGATATATATTCGCGGTGACATACCATGATCTATTACATGGTGGCTTAGGACACCAACCTCTTCTCTTGAAGAGTTCGTTCTTATTTGGTTTTTATTTGGCTTTTATTTGACTTCTTTCTCTCTTTTTGAGTTTTGGTTGTCTCTATGGAAATCATACTCAAATTTTGGTGTTTATTTGTTTGGATCTTGCAATCTTTGAGTATGTAGTACCATCCCAGTTTGGTCTTTCTTGTCCCAAGCCAAAATATTCCCAAAATCCAAGTTTCCAATCCACATGCATGTCCTCAACTTTTCTGGGATTTTTTGGAGCGTGGGTCCAGAGACTCTGGTCTGTATCACTGACATCCCACAAGTATAGGGGATCGTGTGTAGCCTTTTCGATAAGTAAGAGTGTTGAACCCAACGAGGATCTCAAGGTAGGATAAATATTCTCTCAAGTTCAATCAACCATTGATACAACTCTACACACACTAAACGTTTGCATTATCTAGGAAATAAAACTAGAGCAATAATACGGGTATGAGAGATAGCTTTGCAAGATAATAAATACAAGAAAGTAAATGTTAGTGCTGCAGCAATAAAATATACTAAGTAACCATAAACTAACAGTACCATGAGTGTGGAAAATTGGTCGTCATTGTGGTGGCTTTGTCCAAGATTAATTAGTGAAGATATCAGGTTCATTGTCTTCGATGCAGTTTTCTATGTGGGAGAGGCAAAGCTAACAAGCTCTCACTATCCAATTATTGCAAGTACTTATGATTGGAACTCTAGCAAACATCCGTAACTACTAGAAGATACATTAAGGTAAAAATACCCAACCATAGCCTTAAGTTAACGGTCCTCTTGCTCCCATACGTGCAACTAACAGGTTTAACTCCTTAGGTTTCTGTCACTCCGGCAGAACTACGCCCCTTCCTTTGCACATACTACTAATCCTATGGTGTTGATCCAAGCGCACACAAATATAATGGACACCAAAGGAAAGTACCATATCAACATACAACTCTAATGAACCAAAGACATTCAACCAAGCAATCAAAAGACAAATAAACTACACAAATATGACATAGATCATAGCATAAATATTATAGCATCAAACACCATGTTTACATAGGATGGTACAGAGGTTTGTGGGAGGACAAACCACTGAATACAAGGAGGAGATTATGATGGAGGTGTTGGTGAAGGCGGCATCATGGCGGAGAGGATGGAGAAGGGGCAACACATGAGGTGCATGGCGGCGCCGGTGGCTCCTCCTGCGCCGGCCGGCCATCACGGGGGAGCTCCGCCCCTTAGCCCCCTTCCTTCATGGCTTCTTGGTGATGTAGATGAGACCTCCCCCATGGATATGATACCATGGTGGAGTAAAAATTCGTGTCTTTTGGTGGCTGCCCAAGAATTAGGGTTTTCCTCTCCTTATATGTGATGGGACAACGCTCCCGGGCCCTCAGATGGATGACCCCTTGATACAAAGGCTCTTGGGAACCTCTAGAACTTTCCTAGGGACTCATCTCAGCCACAAAGTCGTGGCTTGGCCTATTCCATCAAATATGGTAAGAGTTGGACTCAATCCCGTCACCGATTCCTGTAATCACGTAATCAGATATATATCCTCCAGTAAAATGGGTCCACTGGTCGCATATGAACTCATATTGGGTTATTCTTGGGCTTAAATGAAAGGTATGGAAATGGGCAACAACTTTGTAGGAAATTTGATCTTCAGTTGACGTTGTCTTTGGGGGTAAAACGGATGATCTCTAAATATTGTTGGTGGACAGATTTCAGGTAAGTCATAGTCCTTTTCCAACAAGTCTCCTTTTGTGTTTACTTGTTAATTCCTACACACCAGAGAGTAAAACAAAAACAGTGTGCACTCTTGCAACTATTAATAGGTTAGTCCAAATAAATCATATACTTTACATAAAAACAAGTGTCAAAAGCATAATTTTAGCATGAAACAATCAAAAATTATAGATACATTATGGATGTATCAATCACCGAAGATTCTGGTCTGTCCGGAGAATCCGGTGTAAAGTCCAGAGACTCTGGTCTGGCGGTTTTATTAGAATAAAAGGGAGGATCGGGTTGGTAGGGTTTCTCATTCCCTACCAACCACCCGACCCCCAAGCCCCCCTCTGCGCCGCTGCCGCCTCCAAGACCCCCTCTGGCCGCTCCTAGCCGCCGGAATTCGCCCCCGGGCCTCCCACGACTCCTCACATGTTTCCCCTCCAAAGGAGCCTCCATGGCTGACCCAGGTGGCAAGGGTATCCTCTCTCCCCTCTTTTTCTTTGTTTACATCTAGGGTTTACTCTGTATGCAAGTTTTTGGGAGAGTTGGTACTTGTATCTTGTTTTAGAACCACCCTAAGCTGTTTCTCCTCCGTAGAAATCATCTAGAGATTGTTTGGTTCAGATTTCTTAGAGTCTACAAGTCAGATATGTTGCCATTCCGGAGACTCCGGTATCCCAGATCGGAGACTCCGGTGTCGGTCCGGAGACTCCAGCCTCCAGACCGGAGACCCCGGTGTAGATTCTCTGAAATGTGTCCAGAATCTTGTGTTGATTCTTCTTTCATCATGTGTACATGTATGCTTATCTACTGCTTTCTGGTTTTTTGTTTGGCTGTCTTGTGTTTCATAGAAAAGGAGTAATTCATCCTCCTCCAATCCTAACGTCACAACAAGAAAGTACCATGCTCACTCTCGCAACTACCTAGTCACCGATCCGGAGACTGGGAAGGTTGCTCAGCAGAGGACCCTTGATGATGAGCGCGGCCAACAAGAAGCTGTTCAAGAGCTGCAGAGGCGTGAAATTGCGAAGAAGGCCAGGTTTGACATGATCACTACTGCGATAAAGATGAGCAAGTGAGACTATAGGATTATGAGATCCAAACCCTTCATTCCCCATGGCTCGCACTGCTGAGAGTTCTTATTACTAGAGGAGAGAGTCTAAGCTTATTCAGAGGGAGATCTATAATGGTATGAAGCATCAAGTCTGTCCACAACGGGTTCTTGACTTAGAGACTTTGGGAAACTTGGAGTACTTCGAGGAGGCGGTGTGGATCACTAGGAAGTTGGGACTTGAGCATCCTATGGGCATTCAGCAAAATTACAACATAAGGGTTGTTCAGCAATTCTATGCCACTGTCAACCTTTGGAAAAGATGAGGATGTTCCCCTGACATGGACGACCGGGCCTATGAAGTGTGAGTCATCTACCCGGAGGCTTTCTGAGTTGCTTGGTTACCCGTGGGGCGATGATGTTGGTCAGTGTATGCATATTCATGGTGTGGCCTATAACAGGAAGAGGATGTCTCCTATGTATGAGAAGATCTCGAGCACAGGAATTGCTAAGGACTTGAAGAGGGTCTACAATATTGTTCTCCGCCTCTTCCGCAACAACATTTCTCCCAAGGACGGGAATGTGGATTCTATCCGTGGAGGGATAGTTAACTTGCTCTATCACGCTTTCCAGCGTCACTTGGCTCGTCTAGATGGTGAGGGATTTGAGATCGACGTCATGCAGTTCATCAAGGAAGAGAGATACTATGCCATGATCGAGATCAATAATGTCCCTGTTTATGATCCCTATGTGATGATGCCCATTCTTGATGAGTTCCCGGGTCTTGACTATGAGACTGTGCATACAATTGGTTCTCTCAAGGTGCTCTCGTCTCACTTGCATTCTGATGAGGACAACCCCATGGGTGATGTTGGGACTGCTTCTCTGAGGGCTAGGAGGAAGAATGTTGACCCTCTTTCTCTCCTTTCTAGCAAGGAAGAGGTTCAGGATGAGATGAAGAAGCTCTAGTGGTTCCAACGCAACATTCTATGCATGACGATTGCTATTCACAAGGAGAATCATGAGGCCTATAAGGAGAGGCGACAGTTGAGGAAGATGCTCACCAAGCTTAAGGATCATGCTGGTATTGATGCTGATGCTACCCCTCCTCTTGAGCCTCCTACGGAGTCACACACGATGTCTTATGAGAAATGGAACACCTCCTCCTTCCCATGGGGTGACTTTGAAGAGGTCACTTTGGCTCCTTCCTCTTCTAACAACTGTGTCAAGGCTCCTGTGACTGAGGAAGAGGAGCAAACTGAGGAAGAAGATGATGAACAGGAGTACGAAGAAAAAGGTGATGATGATGATGAGGGTGATGGCACGGACAAGAATTATGATGGATATGACGAGGACTATGAGGAGGATGACTGATCCTTTGGGGTCCGTGTAGTTGCTCTTTGCCATTTTTGGTGTCTCGATGCCAAAGCGGGAGAAGTAGCTATAGACTTCTCGGTATTTGCAAGGGTTGCTTTGGTTTGATTTCATTTGCCTAGGAACACAAGTCTTTGGACTTGCTTTTCTTTTATGGCTTGTGTTCCTTTTATCCTACATGATTTCGTTTTATTCCCTAGCGGACCTTAAATCAACGTGTGGTGAGACTATGTTGGTGAAGCTATCCTGTTAGTGTGCTTAATGTTGCTTTACTTACCTTACCTATGCATGCATTTATATTGTTCATTAGTTGTTGTGCTTGTGGGAATTGTTTGTAAAACATAAGTGGAGCTCATGACTTGGTTGTTCGAGAGCCCGCTATTTTTTACAAACATAGCCTAGCTGTGATATTCTTTCCAAATATGTGTGTTGTCATAAAACACCAAAAAGAGGGGAGATTAAAAGTGCAAATGCACTTAAATCATATCCTTTTGAATTTTTGTTAACAACACATTTATACTACAAAGTGTGTTGACGTATTTCAGGGCTATTCAATAATATTTCATATGGTGGTGTTGAGTATCAAAAAGGACAAAGGTCAATAGAGGAGTTGTTGCTGGAATTTTATTCCAGGCCGGAGTCTCCGGTATGGAGCTTTTCTGAGAAGGAACCCGTGTTGCGCGTGTGGTGTCACCTGCTGGACTCACTCCAGAGACTTACTGGAGATACACCAGAGTCTCTGGACTGTTACCTACCTACAGCTCGCTCGACCCCATGCATCATCTATGCAAAGGCGTCAAGGCTAAGGAAAAGATGGTGTCAGTGACAGAAGCCACTTCGGAGATTGTGCGGAGACTCTCTGGATCTCCGGTCTAGAAGTTTCTTCTGCGATTCCAAGTGGTGTAAGCGACAGAAGGTACACCGAAGATTGTACAGAGACTATCCGGAGTCTCCGGTCTGGAGCTGTCCGGAATATTTTCAGACCGGGGTCTCCGGACTTTACATCGAAGTCTCCGGTGTGAATTTTCCAGAAATGTCTCCAACTGCTCTAAAATTTATGAGGGGTATAAATACCCCCTCCCCTCCACCTACCTTGGGTTAGCTCGTCCAGAATAGATCTCATCGTTGCTAGAGCTCACCCACCTTGCTAGATCTCCCAGTCCCTCCACCCAAAAGTGTTGATCTTCGGGGGATTGAAGGAGAAGGCCCCGATCTACGTATTCACCAACCGGTTTTTCATTTCCCTCTCATTTTCTTGAGGGTAACTAGTCTAGGGTTTCCTCTTGTGGAGAGCCTAGACATCTTGCTACTCTTGGTGTTTCTTGTGATTGTTGGGAGCCCCCAATTTGGTTGTGGGTGTGTGCCCCAAGCTTGTTTGTAAAGGACTCGATTCCCGCCTCAAAGGGGATCAATAGTGGAAGGTGGACTAGGCCTTTGTGGCGGGGTTTATCGGAGAATAGGGTGAGGCCTTTGTGGCGTTGAGTAGGCCTTCGTGTCAAAACTCACACCCCTCCAACGAGACGTACTCCCTTAACAAGAAGGAACTCAGGAATACATCGTTTCTCTGCGTGCTTCCGACTTCGGTTATCTCATTCCATATCCTTTACCTTACTTGTATTGTTTTTATTGTTGTTCTTGTCATATAGGAAAATTCACCTTAGTTGCATTATCTAGAGAATTTACCTTTGTGTCACGCCTAATCTTGAAGAAAAATTAAAATTGGTCATAGCACCTATTCACCCCCTCTAGGTGCCCATACTATCCGTCCAAGTGTCGTATCTCAAGCCCTTTCCCTTGGGCACGCAATTCCACGCGCGAGGCCCCTGGGAAAGACCCTAGGCTCCCTCACGAGAATCCTATGCCATCCAAAGGCCGCCCATTCGATGCCCTGTTCGTACAAACAAACCTCACCTAAGAGAGAAAAGGGGTTTTATCTACGATTAAACAAGTATAAACTTATATGTTCCTCCTTGTTCCGTATTCCTTGGCGGTTGTGATGACACACAAGTATAGGGGATCACAAGAGTCTTTAAGGGAAGTAAAACCCAAATTTATTGATTTGACACAATGGGAGCCAAAGAATATTTATAAGCCTTAATAGATGAGTTGTTAATTCAGCTGCACCTCGAGGTAGACTTGCTCGCAACAGTTTACCAGTAGCAACAGTTTTATAGCAGTATCAGTAGTAAAATAACAGCAGGAATAAAATAGAAACAACAATAGAAAGTGTAGGAAACAGCAGGATTAAAATGTTGTAGGCATACGGTATGGATGAGAGGGCGTTGCATGGATAAGATAGTTCATATAATAATCAAAACACGGGAATTGCAGATAGATAATAATTAAGTATCCGAGTACTAGGTAACCATAGGCATGTGTTCCATTTTTAGTCGTACGTGAACGCGATGAGAAACTTGCACAACATCTATTGTCCTACCAGCCCGTTTGCAGCGGGGCCTCAAGGGAAACTAGTGGTAATTAATGTGCTCCTTTTAATAAAGCACCGGAGCAAAGCATTAACACTCCGTGAACACATGTGATCCTCACATCGCAACCATCCCATCTGGTTATCCCAATTTATGTCACTTTGGGGCCTCGGATTCCGGACAACGCCATGTGTAAACAACTAGCAGGTATGATAAAAAACATAATTATCTTCATGAAACAATAACATGTTCAAATCTGAGATCATGGCACTCGGGCCCTAGTGACAAGCATTAAGCATAGCAAGTTGCAACAACGATATATAGCACTAACAACGGATACTAGGCACCATGCTCTAACAATATGGCAATATTACATGATCGATCTCATCCAATCCCTACCATCCATCTCAGCCTACAGAGGGGATTACTCACACATCGTTGGGGGAATCATGGATGGTTGATGGAGAAGTAATGGCGATGACGATGGTGAGGATCTCCTTCGAATCCCCGTCCCTCTAGGGTGCCAGAACAGGAACTTCTGATTCCCGAATTTGGTTTCTAGGTGGTGGCGGCGGCGCTCTGGTGTGTATCTCTAGAATATGACAAATCCCCCTATGTTTTTAGGTCACAGGGCTTATGTAGTCTAAAGGAGAGACCGAGGGGGCGCTCGAGGCAGCCACACCATCAGGTGGCGCGGATAAGGCGGACGCTGCTAGGTGGTGTGGGGCCCTCATGGCCCTTCTCCAACTCATCTTCTAGCTCCGGGGCTCTTCCGGTAAAATAGGAGCATTAGGAATTTTTCTCGGGTATTTTCCTGAAAGTTGATTTTCTGCACAAAAACAAGACACCAGGGTAATTCTGAAAACAACGTTATTCTGTGTTAGTTGTATCCAAAACTCACAAGTTTAGAAGAAAACAACAGCAAAAGTGTTCGAAAAAGAAGATATGTTTTGGACGTATTAGTTGGATGTCCCCAGGCATCGCTCTTGCCCTCGAAATATGTGGAAATGATAGTAATTGGAGCATGATGTTTTTAGCGTCTATTATTGTGGCATCCTAGAGCGGTCCCTGCGCTCTTGCTCGACATTCTCTGGCTTGTCGACTTTGTCCCTTGCTCATGCTCGTTGCAAAAAGTTTCCACATATTTCTCTAGGACTTGAGGGAAGCTTAGGGGTTTGTCCCAAGCAAGTTTAAACCATGGGTTACTCGTCATTACATCTCCTAACTCGCATGGAGGTTCCCCATAGCGGTTTACATCCGGGAGGTTCCCGGAGACGCCGTACCTGTTGACCCAAAGGACGGTTGCTCTGCCCACCATCCCTTATCGGTCTTTCTTTGTTGCTCTCTCGTTACTTATGCTGGCATATTTTAACGGAGCTCTGTTTGGCAAGTTACTTACTATACTTAGCCTGACGTCGAGCAACTTCATACGCTAGTGCAGTTTCTCGGCGAGATCGACGTTCCTCGGCATTTTGTCCCAGAGACCCGTCCCCAAGGTTTGCATGCCGAAGAGGAGGCCCCTTCGCCCGGCTTGATGGTGGAAGCGTCCTCGTGCTTCCGAGTTTCGGCAGTCGCGATCTCCTTATATACTTGCCGCACGCAAGCCACTGCATCTATGTTGTTAGTCGTCACGGTTATTACTCCCGAGTAAAATGGAATCTTCAGGGAGTTGTACGCGTGATGCACAACGTACATGAACTTTGCCAATGCCGGACGGCCGAGGATGCCGGTGTACGGCATGGAGATGTCGGCCACGTCAACGATGATGTTTTCCTTCCGATAGTTCTCCTTGGTGCCAAAGGTCACGGGGAAAAAGATCTTATCTAGTGCCTAGGTAGTTCACGGTGTAATGCCCTCGAAAGGACCCGTCGGCGCCAGACTGTTCTTCGTGATCTACAACTTAGTCATCAACTTAGTGGAGATGAGGTTAATGCTCGTACCCCCATTGATCAACATCTTGCTGACCACGGCGTTGTTGATCATGGGAGCGGACACCAGTGGCAACGTGCCCACCCCGGCACTGCTGTCAGGATGGTCTTCTTGACTGAAGGTGATGGGCACGTGGGGCCACTTTAGGGCCGACTGCGACTCCACACTAGGAAGTGTGGCGCAGACTTCTTGGGCAAGCTTCTTCATTTCCCCATGAGAGGAAGGTGTCCATGGTCCACCATGGATGTATGCCACATCCTTAGCTTCCGGGAATGCTCCGTTGTAAGCTTCTACCCGACACTCTCTTCTGGTACACGGACGGGGATGCATGTTCGCACCCTTGGCTCTTGTTTGTCGGGGAGCCCCTGGCACCCCGGATCGGCTCCTAGGCATGGGCCTTCACGGCCTTGACCCTGGGGGGGCGTGCATTCCCGAGCGATGTGCCTCGGGGTTTGATACGTCCATTTTGCATCACTATTTTATATTGTTATTTTCTGTTATTCATCGATATATTTTATATCATGATGCATTACTTATGTTATTTCATCTTATTTTGCATTGTTAATAATTATTGGAGAACAAACACTGGGACCAGTAATCTGATGGAAAAGCACCGTCAGGACACCCTATTTCATAAAATCATAAGAATAGGAGGATACCAGAGATGCCTTAGAAGTTCAGAGGAGGAAGCTAGCCAGAAGGGGAGCCAGAGGGGGCCACCAGGGGCCCACACCATGGTGTGGCCACCCTGGCTCACCTCTGGTTTCCCCCTTTCACATACTTGACCCCCAAGAAACCCTAAGCCCGAGAACATCATCGCCGACAAGGAGAAATCTGCTGGGGAAATTCCTCCCCGGAGAGGGGAAACCGTCGCCATCATCACCGTCATCACTCCGGGCTTCATCAAGATCATCAGCGTCATCGCCCTCACCACCAGCACCATCCCCCTCACCGTCCACCTTCATCCTGCTTTAACGATTAGGGGTCTTTATCGTTGTTTTCCACAAGATCTCTCTCTCGGTGTGGATTACTTGTTAGTAGTTGATGCTTGTGAGATTTATCGGTGTTTTCACTTTATGATCAGATTGTTATTTACCATTATATCACCTCTGATTATGATCCATATTATGTCTCATGAGTTGTTTTGTTTAGTTCTTGAGGACATGGGAGAAGTCAT
This sequence comes from Alopecurus myosuroides, assembly GCA_028641055.1. Taxonomy (NCBI): domain Eukaryota; kingdom Viridiplantae; phylum Streptophyta; class Magnoliopsida; order Poales; family Poaceae; genus Alopecurus; species Alopecurus myosuroides. The sequence goes on from CM054060.1 coordinate 260,535,767, forward strand.
GATGCTAATAGTGGAATTATGTTGAAGTAATATCTATATGGTTTGATATTTAAGTTTTGGTGTTGTTCTTCTAGTGGTATCATGTGAACCTCGACTACATGACACTTCACCTTTATGGGCATAGGAGGATGCATTGTGTATTCGGGTACTAATTGTGGGGTTTCCTGAGTGACAGAAACCTAAACCCCCATTAGGAAACCGATGCACGAGGGAGTGTAGGATCGCGGAGTTCACGGTTGTGGAGATTTATCTTAATTACTTCTTGTATTTGCGGATGCTTGCAGGGGGTTTAATCACAAGTATGTATTAGTCCTAGTTGGGTTGTGTATTAGCATAGGTTCATCCACACAACACGTATCAAAACAATAAATATTAATCAACTGTATGAAGCGAGAACACTTGACGAGATTCCCATGTGTCCTCGAGAACGTTTAGTCACCATAAGTAAAACAAACGGCTTGTCCTTTGCTCTCAAAAGGATTGGCCCACTCGCTCAATTATTATTACTATCATTTATTGACTCGCACTTTATTTATCTACTATATGCAAAACTACCAAAAACATGTTTGCTAGTGTTTACGGTGAATTCTCTAGCCAACCTTCTTGTCAACACCTTCTGCTCCTCGTTGGGTTTGACACTCATATTTATCGAATGTACTACGATACACCCCCTATACTTGTGGGTCATCAAGACTATTTTCTGGCGCCGTTGCCGGGGAGTGAAGCACTATTACTAAGTGGAAATGGTAAGAGAAAATTTTACTATGAGTGCGTTTTTATTTCTGTCTGCTGTTTTATTTTACTATGGATAGTCCATATGGTTCTTTGTTTAAGGGCACTACTATTACTGCAAGTGTAGTAGATAAGCCGTTATCTTCTGAATTAGATCCTTATAAAATACCTATAAAAATTGTTGGACGTGTTATGGATAATTGCTATTATGGAGATGGAACTGTCCATCCGGTGATCATTTGCTCTTTATACATGAATTATTCGAGTTATTCAGACGTGCATGTATTACAACGGATCAATTTAAAAGGAAATTATTCTCTTTGTCACTGAAAGGCAAAGCTGCTGAATGGTTTAAAATGCTGAAGAATGGCCAACCTATTGGATGGGAGGAAATTGTATCTCTCTTTTATTCTAAATTCTATCCTCCTAGTGTGATTCCTAAAGACCGGAATGAAATATATAATTTCTGGCCTCATGATGGAGAGGGTATTGCCCAAGCTTGGGGGAGAATGAAGTTATTTATACTTAAATGCCTCGTTCATGAGCTCCCAAGTAATATTGTTATCAATAAATTTTATGCAAGGCTTTCTATTCATGATAAGGATTTATTGGATGCTTCTTGTTCTGGATCATTCACGCGTATGAAGGAAGAAGCTAAATGGGACCTTCTTGACCGTATTCAAGAAAATACTGAAGGATGGGAGAATGACAAAGGTAGAAAGTCAGGTACAAATTACGATTATGAATGCATTAAATCTATTATGGGAACCGATGATTTCTATAATGTTAGTGCTCTTTTTGGTCTTGATTCTCAAATTTTTGCAAACTGTCTTAAAGCCTTTGCTTCCTATCTTGATATTCCTAAAAAGGAGTTGAACAAGTATCATGCACCTTATAAAGATACTGGTAATTGTGTTCCTCCTAGAAACATAGAAGTGCATGTTGTTAATCTTGTTGTGCCTGAACCTTATATTGAGAAAATGACTTTCCCTGCTAAAGTAAAGAAACATTCTATGGTAGCTAGTGTGGTTAACAAAAGTATGAGGAAACCTATTGAACCTGATGAACAAATAACTATAGAACCTACAGTAGCTATGGTTAAAGATCTTGTTTCTGAAAATGTAGAAGATGTACACATTGTCTTCTGTGAGGATGCTTCAAATATTGTTTCACATCCCTGTAGACCTAAAAACTAGTGTTCATGTGCTCTCTGTTAAGATTGGTGATCATTGCTATTATGGTTTATGTGATATTGGTGCTAGTTCTAGTGATATTCTTTACGAGCTTTATAAAGAAATCATGCATGAATTTGGTTCTTCTGAACTTGAAGATATTGATGTTGCTATTCAATTTGCTAATAGAGAAACTGTCTTTCCAATTGGTATTGTTAGAGATGTGGAATTTTTATGTGGTAAAACTAAATATCCTACTAATTTTCTAGTATTGGGTAAAGCTGCTAGTAAGATTTGTCCTATTATTTTTGGTAGACCTTTCTTGAACACTTGTGGTGCTGTTATAGATTGTAGGAAGGAGAAAATATTGACTCAGTTTGATGGAAAATCTTATGAGTTTAATTTATCTAAATTTGCTAAAGCCCCTTATGAAGCTGAATTGTCTAATGAAATTTTCAGAGTTGAACAGCTTGCTTCTATTTCTCTTGCGCCTAACAATTCTTTGCATCAATACATGGAGGACAATGAAAGTGATGTCTTTATGGAAGAAAGAAATGAGATCGACGATATTCTTATTCATCAACGAGTGATGCTGAGACATAATTTACATGTGGAAGATTTGGGTACCACATTACCACCCAAGGAGGATCCTATTTTCGATTTAAAACCTTTACCTGATGATCTTAAATATGCTTATATTGATGAGAATAAAATATATCCTGTTATTATTAGTTCTAAACTTTCAGGTGAAGAAGAGGAAAGATTATTGGGAATATTGAAGAAACACTGTGGAGCTATTGGATATACTCTTGATGATTTGAAAGGGATTTCTCCTACTATATGTCAGCATGTTATTACTATTGAACCAGATGCAAAGCCATTACTTGAACATCAATGTCATTTAATTCCTAAGATGAAGGAAGTGGTAAGAAATGAGGTATTAAAACTCCTTGATTATGGTATTATATATCCTATTGCTGATAGTAGATGGGTAAGCCCTGTGCATTGTGTCCCTAAGAAAGGTGGAACGAATGTTGTGCCTAATGAAAATAATGAGTTTATTCCACAAAGAGTAGTAGTTGGTTATAGAATGTTCATTGATTTTATCAAATGTTAGATATGTTGTCTAAGAAAACTCATTTTTTGCTTTCTTCATGGTTATTCTGGGATTTCCCAAATTGTTGTTAGGGAAAAAGATCAAGATAAAACAACCTTTACTTGACCTTATGGAACTTATTCTTATAGATGTATGCCTTTTGGTTTGTGCAATGCTCCTGCTACATTTCAAAGATCATGTCTGCTATTTTTCATGGCTTTTGTGAAGAAATCGTGGAAGTATTCATGGACGATTTCTCCGTTTATGGAACTTCTTTTGATAACTCCTTGCACAATTTTGATAAAGTTTTGCAGAGATGAGAGGAAACTAATCTTTTTCTTTGGGAGAAATGCCACTTTATGGTTAGTGAAGGAATTGTTCTTGGACATAAAATTTTTAAAAGAGGTATTGAAGTTGACAGAGCTAAAGTAGAAGCAATAGAGAAAATGCCCTGTCCTAGGGATGTTAAAGGTATTTGTAGTGTTCTTGGTCATGCTGTTTCTTATAGGAGGTTTATTAAAGATTTCTCTAAAATATCAAAGCCTCGTACCAATCTTCTCCAAAAAGACGTACCTTTTCTTTTTGATGATGATTGCAAAGAAGCTTTTGAAACTTTAAAGAAGGCTTTAACTACTACTCCTATTGTTCAACCACCTGATTGGAATTTGCCTTTTGAAATTATGTGTGATGCTAGTGATTTTGATGTAGGTGTTGTTCTTGGATAGCGAGTAGATAAGAAATTGAATGTTATTCATTATGCTAGTAAGACTCTTGATGCTGCTCAAAAGAATTATGCTACTACTGAAAAAGAGTTCTTAGTTGTAGTTTTTGCATGTGATAAATTTAGACCTTATATTGTTGATTCAAAGGTCACTATTCATACTGATCATGCTGCTATTAGATACCTTATGGAAAAAAAGATGCTAAGCCTAGCCTTATTAGATGGGTGTTACTTTTACAAGAGTTTGATTTGCATATTGCGGATAGAAAGGGTGTTGAAAATCCTCATGTTGATAATTTATCTAGATTGGAAAACATTGCTTATGACCCTATTCCTGTTAATGATAGTTTTCCAAATGAACAACTAGCTGCAATAAAAGTAAGGTCGCGAGATAGTCCATGGTATGCATATTATTCTAACTTTGTTGTTTCCAAGTAATTGCCTCCAACATTTATAGCTCAACAAAGAAGGAAATTCTTTTATGATTTTAGGCATTATTTTTGGGATGACCCACACTTATATAAAGAAGGAGTAGATGGTATTATGAGAAGATGTGTTCCAGAATATGAACAGCGATAAATATTGAGAAAATGTCATGGTGGTTCTTATGGAGGACATCACACTGGAGATAGAACCGCACAAAAGGTTCTACAATTAGGTCTCTATTGGCCTACTCTTTTTAAAGATGCACATAAATTTGTTTTATCTTGTGATGAATGTCAAAGAGTTGGTAATATTTCTAGATGTAATGAAATACCTATTGATACGTCATAAATGTATCCCTAATTTCTGATGCTCCATGATCATATTATGCAAATTGCTACATGTTTTCTCCCTTATTTATAGCATTTGCATATCCGGGACTAACCTATTAACAAGATGCCTAGAGCCAGTTCCATGTTTTCTGCAGTTTTTTGGTTTCAGAAAAGTTGTTCTGGAAATATTCTCGGAATTGGAAAATTCGAAGCTCGGAAGTCCTATTTTCCCCGAAAGCATCCAGAAGACCGAAGAGGGGTCGAAGAGGGGCAGCAGGGAGCCCACACCATGGGCTGGCGCGGGTCCCCCTGGCCGCGCCAGCTAGGGGTGTGGGGCCCCTGGAGCTCCACCGCCTTTGCCCTTTCACCTATTTAAGCCCCCCCCGGATGGAAAACCCTAAGTACCTGATCAAAATCCCCGAAAAAGTTACGCACCCGCCGTCACCGTCAACCCTAGACCAGGAGGGTTCTGGAGCTGTTTTCCGGCACCCTGCCGGAGAGGAAATCATCACCGGAGGCTTCTACGTCACCATGCCTGCCTCCGGAGTGATGCGTGAGTAGGTCATCCCTGGACTACGGGTCCATAGAAGTACCTAGATGGCTGTCTCCTCCTCATATGCCTCCATGTTTAGATCTCGTGAGGTGCCTATCATGATCGAGATCGATCTTATGTAATTCTATATGATGTGTTTGCTGGGATCCGATGAATATTGACCTTATGCCAAGTTGATTATAGTCTTTATTGCATATGTTATTTGTGATCTTGCATGCTTTCCGTTGCTAGTGGTTGCTCTGGCCAAGTAGTTGCTAGTGACTCCAAGAGGGAGTATTTATGCTTGATTGTGGGTTCATGCCACCTTGTTGCCTTGCTCGAGTGACAGAAACGTGAAGGGGGAGGATGTGCTGTTGCCATTAGGGAGAAAATAGCAGTGAGAGTACCCGCGTGTATAATCATTGCTTACATTACACACTGTGTTTAATGCAATTATCTGTTTCTTGCAACTTAATACCTAAGGGGGTTCGGATGATAACCTGAGGGTGGATTATTAGTCATAGATGCAGATGGATGACGGTCTATGTATCTTGTTGTAATGCCCGCACTAAATATCATAGTAATCATCATGTTATAATGTGCACTATGGTGCAACCTTTATTTGTCAATTGCCCAGCTGTAATTTGTTCACCCAACATGTTATCTTTTATGGTGTGACGCCCCGAGATCGGGCACTACGCAGATTTTAGCATTCCCGCCAAAATCCACATAATAACCGATTCCAGGTTGCCACTTGTGATAACATTACAGCAGTTCACGAATAATCCACAACAACAACAAAAAATAATATATACAAGATGACTCAAACGAGTCAGGGATACAACTGATACAATACAAAGATCCAAATAACAGCGGAAGAAACAACATATCGTCCGTCAACGGACAAGATACAAATTGGACTAAGAGTCCTGAAGATAACCGAGAGCGTCCAATCCCTGCCCAGGCCAAGCCGGAGGGATTCCCAAGCTAACGTCGTCAGACTTCAAACCTTTTGACTGCAATGTTGAATATGCAGCCACGAAAGAGATTCATGGGTCAGTACGGTTAAGTACTGGCAAGGGGATAAACCATACTCACAAGATACCGGCGTAACCAGTCATCACAAGATACAAATACTTTGGGTTCAACGGAAAGGAAAGGATTATTGCAAAGAAGCGGCAGCGGGCTGCACTAACCAACTACAGAGACTCGATACAACATCCGGCTAAAAGAGGGGGATAAGATAGCGTATCAGAACCAACTACAACTACTCACCAAACAATACCCATCCAATGTCACCCCCTACTAAGGAAGCAACCCAAGGATAACTCACACTGTTGGATTAATGATGTTCAACTTATTGTGTCAATAAGACTATTACTAGTCAAGTTATCATTAGTTAGGTGTAAGTTGTTATGAGTACTTGTTAGCCAGTACTTTCACCAAGTCATCCATAACCGCGGAAAACACGGCTTCTCGAGAAGATTTACCCTGCAGGGGTGCACCAATTTGGCCGTACACGTAAGAATAACCCGCCAGACGGGGGATCAACCCACCAAGCGAGGTACTCAACACAACCCAACTCTTCTTCGCATCAAGCCCAAAGAACCCCATGCAATTGAGCGCACGGCTAATCAAGCCCCACGAAGAAAAGGGGACCCTCATAGCACTCTAAGAACGTGTCTCCCTAAATGCCGACTACAAAAGTTCCACCCTGGCCTGGGTTCGCAAGATCATGCATGCGGCAAATGGAAAACCCGAACTAAATGAGGCGATTTGGACGAGATGCGAATCGAATCAAATTGAGGGGCGTGCCCATACTCGCTTCCCACATGCGGTTAGTGCGCTCATCATGGATCAGTAGACAAGACCCTTTTCCTAATTAGGGTCGACACTAGCAGGCTTCAAAACCACGCCGGGCCTCCTGCCAGTGCCTTATCATCAAATTATTATTACCCAAAACATTAACATGTTGTTGATTGAATTGAAACCCAACTATCAAACCAAACAGGTGATAAGACGGACAACAAGACTTGAGCGCAAACAACACTAAGCATGCAACTACGACACGAGGGACAACAGGGTAAACAAACAACAGTTAATAGGAAGTGTAAGGAAGGCTATATCATGGCTGCAAGGTAAACATATAATAGGATCGAGACAGAAGCATCGAATCAACAGGCTAGAATAAGAACAACGGAAAGAATCGGTAACAAGTGATGAAAGTCAGCCATTTGGCAGCAAGTGAGTATACTTGCCTGAGATCCAGCAAGTAGAGGTACATCCACAGAACTTGTCGTTGCTCACATCATCTCAACGTCCTATCCGGGAAGAAGCAACGAACCTCGAACAAACACCGGATGCAACAATTACTACTACGGCAAAAGATCCAGCATGATCAAGATATGGATGCATGACAATTTTAAAGATGCATCAAGATAAACTAGCTGACATGATAAACATGTTTAAATGGACCCATATGCAATTTGGATTGCATATGGAAAACCCATGAATTAAGGTTGCATTAATGGATCTACAATTAACCAACATGTGAAGGTGAATTAGCATGATGCATGGATGAGGAAAACAGAAAGAAAACAACCATAGGTTCAAGTTTGGTTCCTTAAAGGTGTTACACAAGCATTTGTTGTTTTCACCAATTTAAATTGTTCAAAATAGATAACAAAGTTCATATTTGGAAAGAACACACAATTTTAGATGGAATACATATTGCATTTGTTGAATAAAGAATTAAGATGAATTACTTATGATTTAAACAAGTGTAAACAAGATTTAATTGAATTTAATTCAAGTATGAAATTATTTGAATTTTTATTTGTTCAAAACATTAATTCAAATTCATATTTGAAAAGTTTATACTTTTCTGGTTTGAAAACATATTTTATAAGTTCAAAAAATAATTTAATTTGAGCAAGTTATTAATTTAGCAATTTTAAATGAATTAAACAAGGTTTAAATTATTTAACCAATTTTAATTATTCAAAACAGGAAACAAAGTTTATATTTGAAAAGGTGGTTCAATTTGGCATGGAAAACATATTTCATATGTGACATTTGAATTAATATTAAATTAGTTATGAATTTCACCATTTAAATGATTTAATTAAAGCATTAAGTAATTGCATTAGTTTTAGTTATCCAAAACAGAAAACAAATGTTATATTTGGAAAGGGCATGAAATTTTGGTTGGAAAACATATTTTATTTAATCCATTTGAAATAAAATTGAAATAGTTATGAATTTAATCAAATTCAAAAGAGGTGTTTGAATTTGAATTTTGAAACCATTTGGAAGGTTCAAAACAGAAAACAAATTTTATATTTGGGTAGAGCATTTAATTTTGATTGGTGTACATATTTTATTTTTTTGAATTTGGAATTTTTTTGTAATTTTTATGGGTGTTTGAAGTTCAGGGAGTAATCTGTGATTTTGCAGGGACTTATAGTGAAAAAGAAACCACAGGGAGGCCCCTGGGAGGTTTCCCACACGGCGCCTCTGGCCCTGTGTCGCTGCCGTGCGGGCCAACGCCACAGTGGAGGGTGTGGGAGGTGAGGTGGCTCCTAGGGCCACCGACTGGTGGGCCCTGGCCCCTGCGCGATAAAACAACCAAAAAAAGGGGGGCGCGCCTCTCCCAGGGATCGAACCAGCGACCTGGAGCGCGCGCGTGGGGGGGCTTTGCCACTGGGCTGATGCTCGGTTACTGAAAGGATACAAGTTTTAACTAAGATGAATAGCACCGTTGCGGTGATTTTCTGACGAACTGAAAGTGCTCCGCCGGCTGACAGAGAGCAGCACGACGAGGACCTCAAAGGACCTCCGACGACTCAGCTCGGACAGCGCTGGTGCGCGTGGTTGCATCTGCTTGTGTGTGGGTGCGCGCTGCACTCGGTTCGGCGTGTGTGGGTGACTTGTCGATTCACGGAAAGGTGCAAGTACTCAAGGCAGGAGCTCAAAGCTCAGGCTTCCATGGTGGACAGAGAACGCCGGCAGACACGCTCACTCGACGGCGAGAACGCAGAGCAAGAGGAGGAGGGAGGAGTTGTCATGGAGGTACGGCTCACCAGGGGTAAAACGGGGACCTGGTCGGTGTCAACGATGATGAAGCTACGGTGACGAACTTGACGATGATGTACGCGCTGCCGTAAGGACACGAAGACGAGGACGACGATCTTGGCGGGAATCAGAAGCGCCTTCAGCTCTGGCGTCGCGCCAGGAAGAAGAGGGAGTCGAGGCGCAACCCCAGGACATGGTCTTGAGCTTGGAGAGCCTCGAGGTGACAACGCCATGCGAGGCCGAAGCTCCGGCCATGGCGGAACATAAAATATGGTCAGGAGAGGAAGCGACGATACAGAGTGAAACGGGGAAGGATTTAGGCAGGAATTGGAAGGGAACCTCACCACTATTGGGAATCGGGAGTAGACCGTGCCGGAGGACGGCTACGACGTCGGGAAATTGAGGAAGGCCGCCGGTGACTGAACTGAACCTGAGGAGTTTACAGGCATACTGTAACTCCTCCTGCTTATGCTTGTCGTTGAAGAGCAAGAGGGCGTCTAGGTGGTTCTTCTCCACTGATCATCGTTGCGTAGAAAGGGTCATGGCGTCGTGGCAATGGAGGGGGCTTCGTGGTTGCTGTTGGTGTGCAGGAAACTTCAGAGAGGGAGCAGAGAGGGAGGTGGAAGAGATAGGAAGTTGGCGGCGGCAGAGAGGAGGAATAGGGCTAGGGCGAGCAGAGGGGGGGAAGGTTTTATGGGCGAGTTGAGCTCGTACGGCAGCTCATCGGGAGGGGGAGGAGAGGATCTCACGGTGGAGCGGTGGTTTGTACAGAGGGGATGACGTAAGGAGGAAGAAGCTCCTCGAAGGGGTACCGGGCCACAAAGGTAACAGAGGGGAGCTGGGCTTAGGGGAGATGGGCTGGAGGAAAGGGGCTGTGGGCTGGCCTGTCTCCCTCAGCTCACCTTTCTTTTTTGATTTTTCCTTTTTTTTTGTAAGGGATGAAAGAGAGAGAGAGAGAGAGAGAGAGAGAGAGAGAGATAAATAGAAGGGTTTGGGGTGTTAATTTTATAAATAAATTTTATTAATTGGCAAAACAACAATTCAAGGCAATTGTGAACATTAAGTCCAAATATTTGAAATATTAATTTAATTTTTGTTTGCTATTTGAATTTCCATTAATATTCATAAAGATTTGATTTTTAAACAATTTTATTCAATAAGCTCAAACAATTATGAAAACATTATTGAATTTAATTGGTTGCAAGAATTTATTTTTTTAAACCTCAATTGGATCATGTCAAATATGAATGGATTTGCTTTGAATTTGAAATTACCATTTGGGTGTTAATAGAAAGGAATTTTATTAACAAGCAAATCAACTTCAAACTATTTGAAAACAAGTTGTAGTTGGTTAGGTTGCAACTTTTAATGGGAAATTTTAGACATGTTTTGAAAGTTTAAATTGGTTTGGATTTTTGGAGTGGTTTTGGGACAGGATGCAATGCATATGATGCATGTGATGCAAACAAAAGAAAAACAAACAACTTCTAACTTAGGGTAACACCCCAGGTGTTACATATGGAGAGACACCACTAGTGAACCTATTAACCCCGGTCCATTTTCCACACTGTTAAACAAACCACAACAATTTCCTGCTCTCTCTACTTTCTGCAAGCATACAACTGTTTTCCACACTATACGTCTAATCTTTGTTTTTAGCAAGACCGGTGAGATTGACAACCTCACTGTACCGTTGGGGCAAAGTATTTTGGTTGTGTTGTGTGCAGGTTCCAGGTTGTTGCTGACACCGGTGAAGCTCCAGCACCACCGTCAGTTGCATCAAACTTCCGAAGGTCCTCCTTCTCCTACTGGATTGATAACCCTAGTTTTTAACTAAGCGGAAAACTCCTACTGCTGTGCTCATCACACCCTCCTCTTGGGGCATCCCAACGCAAGCATCACCTATGAATTATTCTCCTATTATTGAACCTTTTGATTGTTGAGGATTTGACTTTGTGGGTCTGTTTCCTTGTTCGAATGGTTATACTTGTACTCTTGTTGTTGTTGATTATGTTACTGAATGGGTAGAAGCTATACCTACAAAAGGTGCTGATGGTGAAACCTCGTTAAAAATTCTTAAAGATGTTATTTTCCCTAGGTTTGGTGTGCCTAGATATCTTATGACTGATGGAGATTCTCACTTTATTCATGGTGGTTTAAGAAAAACCCTTTCTTAATATGATGTTTGATATGTCGTAAACGTATCCCTAATTTATGATGTTCCATGTTTATTTTCATGTTGTTTCCCACATGTTTGCTATACACTTTATGTTATTTTTATCGATTTTCCGGACTAACCTATTGACAAGATGCCACAGAGCCAGTTCCTTGTTTTCTGCTGTTTTTAGTTGCAGAAAATGTTCTGATAATATTCTTGATGGAGGGATGATAACCCAGTAGGCTAACGCCAAGGTGTACCTCGGCCCAAAGGGAGCTGTGCAAGACCCGGCTTATGGAAAAGGAGTTTCTGGAAGGCCCAAGAGCGTAGGCCTCGTAACCCGGATTGTGGGTTTTGATAAGGAAACTTAGGGATTGTAAGCGGTGCCCGGGTAGGACTCCAAGTATGCCTTGGACAGGAAGCCAGGGGGTCCGGATATTATATAAGCCGGCTCCTAGGGTTAGATTAGACACACACGAGATTCACTAGCTATTCGAGTATCCTTTGTAATACCAGAGTTGATATAATAAGATCTAGATCGGAGACTCGGCAACTTGATTGCCGGCTACCAGATCGTTTCATCACCATGATTTCCCCTGAGTGAAACCCTCTCCCAAACACCAGAGTTGAATTGCCCCAAGATAAGTTACCCCCGGTAACGTCTGCCGTGATTATCCCACGACAGTTGGCGCCCACCGTGGGGCCTACGTCCAAGGGTGTTTACATCACGGGAGAAGCTCGGGAGAACATGAAGAACCTCGTCGTTGGCGAGATCTACACCAACCCCGAAGGAGAGAAGATGGTGGACGATTTTGGCTGGGGGCCAGAGTCGGATCTGCTCCAATTCTGACCTGTCGTCACGATCGGCCGGGTCAACGTCTTCATCGGCATGGTACGTACGTCCGGTTCAATCCCTGATGATTTCGATTATGATTCTGTGTCAGGAGAAGCAACCTGCGTACAGTCGGATGGAGAAGAATCGTTCGGAACGGTGGACCCAATAGAAGAGCCCACCACGAAGAGGGAACATCCGGAGGAGCCGGCATGGACCCCGCATGGCCGGGTCATGAGAGAAGATGACACCGAATCTATCCTGCACTTGCTGGAGGACTGGTACGAGGAGGATAGTTGTGATGAGGAGGAATATGAGTCTTCACCAGGCATCGCGCGCCAGGTCGCGGTCTACACGGCCCCTGCAACCAATCTCAATCAGGGGGACGTGACTACGGCCGCGGTCGGAGCGGCGCGAGCGCTGGCCCAGCAGCAAAATCCAGCTGACGGAAATCCGGTTCTTACCCGGGTTGACGGAGAGTCGGCTTCAGTCACTAGCCGAGCCCGGATAGCGAGTTGCAGGCGAATATGTTTGGGTTCATGGCGAACAGGACGCCAGGGGCGGGTCCTTCGAATCCACAACACCCGGCCCTGTTCAGTAATAACTTGATCCTGGATCCCACGGTGCTAGCTACGGTGATAACCCCGGAAAACACAGCGGCACGGGCTAGGGATCTGGATGTAGCACGCCGTGCATTGGAGCAACAAAGGAGAGATGTGGAAGCAGAAAAGAAAGGGATAGCCACACGCCAACGTGAGCTGGATGCATTGGAGAACCGGCTCTGGGTTGAGACAACCAGGGCGCATCAAAGATACCAAACGAGATTACCGGCAATGGGTGGAGTCCTAAACCCGGCCACGCTGTTCATCACACCCCAAGATCAACCAATTCCGACTGTGAATCAGGAAACTGTACACCAGCCCGCAACCGGTGGGGGACATCCGGCCAACGTACAAACCGGGTTACCCACGTTGCAGACAGGGGTTGCCGTTGGCAATACAGCACCACCACCACCACCACCATCACGATTTCATACGCCACCAGGTCACTTCAACAACCCCATGGACAATGTATATGCAGCAACATTGGAATTGGATCGAATCCCCGTAAGTGAGTCGCCCCACGCGGAGGAGACCCGGCGGGCGATAGATTTATTGCGTACGGCAGTGGCTCAGCAAGTCAATTACCCGGATAATAGGAGTGGAATGCATGGAACGCCGTATATAAGCCGGCATAATGGAAACACCGGTAATATTCAGACAAGCTCAGCACGGCGGAGGGCAGAGCAGCAGCAAATGCCGCCTCCTCCCCGTAGACCCGCAACACCTGCAGTATCGGCCGCGCAAGCTATCGTGGACAGTTTTCGAGCCAGGCGCGCAGCAGCCGGATCTGCGGTACGAGGGCCGGTAGCGGTTGTACCCCCCGCCGCACCCATCACCGGGTCGCATGTTTCCTGGGTAAGGCCAATACCAGCAATCTTAGCCGGGCCCAAGTGTTTGTCAGACGTTATCAGAGCCGAGTCCTACTCGGATAAGTTCAAGGAACCGGGTAAAGTGGTGAACTACGAGCCGACTATGGATCCAGAAACCTGGTTGAGCAGCTATGAGATGGCCATGTCGATTCGCAACGCATCTGAAAATCTTCAAGCCAAGTTCATGTACTTAATGATGTCAGAGGGAGCAGCAAAGTTGTGGTTCAACAATTTACCCGAAGGATCTATCAAGTCATGGAGTGAGCTGAAGGTTGCTTTTATCAAGCACTTCCATGGGACGTGCAGGAAATTATTCACAATCGATGATCTAGAACGATGTGTCCAGAAGAAGGGAGAGTCGGCGCGCATCTGGGTGCGCCGGGTTATGGAAATACTTCACTCGTCCACGGATATTCAGCCAAAGGATGCGTTACAAGCTATGGCAAAGACGTGCAAGTATATACCTTTAGTGCAAAAGCTAACACGCATGAAATCTAGTCGGAATGCTTCAGAGGTTACTATGGGAGAGCTCATGGACGCATGCAACAAGCACGCTGCTACGGATACCACAGAAGAGGACGTCGATGACAAGAAAGCAAAAGCAAACGCGAGTAATAATGGAAGAACCGGCAATGGGTCTGCGCCGGGTAATAATGGAGGAAATAATGGAAACAACCAAAACAAGCGTTCATACGAGGGAAGTTCTGAGTTTGTCGCCAATACGGAAGCCGGGTTTACGAGCCCAGAGCATAAGGATGGAAACTTTAATGGAGGGAATTACCAAGGGCCGCCAATGCCGGCTAACCATATAGAGGCCTTCAGGATGCCCTGTCCGCGCCACAGCAGGAACGGCAGGCCGGCAAATCATTCACTGGAACAATGTGTGGATCTACAGAGATGGAAAAATGAGGAAATACAGAAAGCAATGCGAGGTGCAGGCCGGGGAGCAGGGCCGGGTCCGGGTGGTAACCCGGGCAATGGCCCACCCCCGGCAGGCAACCCAGGAGGTGGTAATCCGGGTAACAATCAGGGAGGAGCTGGAGGTTTCCAGGCCAACCCCAAGCAATTGGGCCAGTACCACGTTCACACCACGGGAACTTCTAACAAGGATAGAAAGATACTGAAAAAGGCAGTAAACTCAGTTTCCTCGGCTGTCCCGAGGTACCTGAGGTGGTCGGATCAAGATGTAACATGGAGCAGAAGGGATCACCCGGAAAGAATAGAACACCCGGGAGTCTTAGCATTGGTGGTTGCGCCACAGGTTAATGGTTATGAGCTGAAAAAGGTCTTAATGGATGGCGGAAGCAGCATCAACATCTTATATTGGGAAACCTTTTTACGCATGGGTCTCAAGGAGTCTCAGCTACAGAAAAGTTCAACAGTGTTTCATGGGATTGTGCCAGGTCACTCGGCGTGTCCTGAGGGAAAGATTACCTTGGAGGTTGCTTTTGGAGAATCAAAGGATAATTTCCGAGTGGAGTGGCTCACGTTCGAAGTGGTAAAGTTGCGCAGCCCCTATCACGCGTTGTTTGGAAGGCCGGCTTACGCCAAGTTCATGGCCAGGCCGTGTTACGTATACCTACAGCTAAAAATCCCGGGTCCCAAGCAGACCATCACCATACATGGGAGCCGGGATATAGCGGCTGAGTGTGACGTAGGAGACGCGGCAATGGCGGAACAAGCTTGTAGAAAGGAGGAGCTCAAGTATTATCGGTCTCAAGTAGACCCGGATGACAGGACAGCGTTAAAAAGACCAAATACAGAGGATGAGAGAGCAAAATTCAAGGCAGCACAGGATACCAAGATGGTGGCCTTTGTCGAAGGTGATCCCTCCAAGCAATTTGCTATAGGATCTAACCTGGACAATGAGCAGGAAAAAGCACTCGTGGAGTTTATTCGTTCAAATCAAGATGTTTTTGCTTGGACGCCCAGCGATATGCCGGGTATCCCTACGGAGTTAGCGGAACATAGCTTGCACGTTGATCCCAAGTCTAGGCCCGTGAAGCAGGGCCTGAGAAAAATGAATGAGGAAAGAAGAAGGGCTATAGGGGAAGAAATTGCTCGGCTATTTACAGCCGGCTTTATCATGGAGGTATTTCACCCGGATTGGCTGGCAAATCCGGTTCTAGTGATGAAAAAGAGCAACGAGTGGAGGATGTGCATAGATTATACGAGTCTCAACAAGCATTGCCCAAAGGATCCGTTTGCCCTTCCAAGGATTGACCAGATCATAGATGCAGTGGCTGGAAGTGACTTATTATGTTTCCTGGATGCATATTCCGGGTATCATCAGATCAAGCTCAAGAAGGAAGACTGGGAGAAAACATCGTTCATAACCCCTTTTGGGGCCTTCTTTTACAAAACCATGACTTTTGGGCTAAAGAATGCTGGCGCAACTTACCAGAGATGCATACAGAAGTGCTTTGAGGACCAGATTGGGCGCAACGTTCACGCCTATGTGGATGATGTGGTGATCAAGACCAGGAAAGCGGAAACGTTCATTGATGATCTAAAGGAAACATTCAAGAATTTGAGAAGGTATCAGATGAAACTTAACCCTACAAAGTGCGTGTTTGGAGTTCCAGCAGGAAAATTACTCGGGTTCATTGTTTCCGAGAGAGAATCGAGGCAAACCCGGACAAAATCAAAGCTATCCAGAGTCTGAAAAAGCTAGAAAACCTGAAGCATGTCCAGAAGCTCACAGGGTGCGTGGCAGCGTTGAGCCGGTTCATATCCAGACTCGGAGAGAAGGCAATACCCCTGTACCGGCTCTTGAGGAAATCTGATAAGTTTGTTTGGGACCAAGAGGCGGATGAAGCGTTCGAGGCACTAAAGAAGCAGTTATTTGAGGCACCAGTTTTGGCAGCCCCGGGTCCCAAAGAGCCCATGCTACTGTACATTGCGGATGGGCCCCGGACGGTTAGCGCAGTGGTTGTTGTCGAGCGCAAAGAGGATGGAAAAGATCACCCGGTCCAGAGGCCGGTTTATTACGTTAGCGAGGTATTATCGGAGGCAAAGCAGCGCTACCCACATTGGCAGAAGTTGGTTTTCGGAGTCTTCATGGCCAGTTGGAAATTGAAGCCCTATTTTCAGGAACACCCCATAACAGTGGTTAGCTCTATACCAATGTCGGATATCATCAGAAACTCGGACGCAACAGGCAGAATAGCCAAGTGGGCCATCGAGATGGGAGATTATCATATCAACTACGAGCCCAGGTCAGCAATCAAATCTCAAGCTTTAGTTGATTTCATTAATGATTGGACTCACACTAGCATGCCCACAATGACACCAAGTTCCGAGTCTTGGGTAATGCACTTTGATGGTTCCAAGCAATACGAGGGATCAGGAGCTGGAGTGGTACTTACATCACCTAAAGGAGATAAGCTGAGCTATGTGTTGTAAATCCACTTTGATTGCTCCAACAACGTGGCCGAGTATGAAGCATTATTACACGGATTGAGAATAGCCAAGGAGATGAACATCAGGCGGATACGATGCTATGGAGACTCAGATCTTGTGGTACAGCAGGTCTCAGGAACCTGGGATAGGAAGGATGCAACTATGGCAGCATATCGCAGAGAGGTGGACAGGGTTGCCGGGTGTTTTTCCGGGTATGAGGTGGAGCATATTGACAGAAGAAAGAACGAGGCAGCAGATGCACTCGCAAGACTCGGCTCGCGCAGAGAGCCGGTTCCACCCAATGTTTTCCTGGACGAGCTATGGCGGCCATCAGTAAAAACCGAGTCTGAGGAAGAGGTGGCTAACAAAGACCCGGATGTGGAGCTCATGGCCACAGTACGAGTTGTTCCCGAGTGGACAGAGCCGTTCCTGGCTTACCTATCACGGGGCGAGTTACCACAGCAGGAAGTATTAGCAAGGCAAATTCTGAGGCGAGCAAAAGGATATTCCGTCATCAATGGAGAGTTATATAAGAGGAGTGCTGCAGGAGTATTCTTGCGTTGTGTAGCACCAGAAGAAGGCCGGCAGATCCTGAAAGAGATCCACAAAGGCGACTGTGGGCATCACGCATCCACAAGATCCCTTGTGGCCAAAGCATATAGGCACGGTTTCTTCTGGCTCACAGCCTTAGCAGACGCGGAACGCTTGGTGGCAAGGTGCGATGGATGTCAAAGGTACGCTCGCCAAATCCATGTGCCGGCTATGGAGTTGCAAACAATTCCTTTAACCTGGTCGTTTGCCGTTTGGGGTATGGACATGGTTGGCCCCTTTCACATGTCATCCTGCAAAAACACACATCTCTTGGTGGCTATTGATAAATTTACCAAGTGGGTTGAAGTTATGCCAGTTACCAATTGTGAAGCGGTTACGGCAGTCAAGTTCTTGAAAAGGATTATCTATCGGTTTGGGTATCCTCACATCATAATTACGGACAATGGGACCAACATGTCCTTAGGCGAGATGGAAAAATTCTGTGGGAACAATGGAATCCGGCTTGACATAGCTTCAGTAGCCCATCCACAAGCTAATGGACAAGTGGAAAGGGCAAATCTGGAGTTACTTCGTGGGTTAAAACCACGGCTGCGAGTCCCATGCATCAGAGCTGCTGGCGCATGGGTTGAGGAGTTACCATCAGTGGTTTGGGGTATCAACACCACACCTAATAGATCTACTCAGATGACACCGTTTTTATGGTTTATGGTGCAGAGGCAGTATTGCCGAGTGATATCATTCATGATTCGCCTCGAGTGTCGGCTTACGTCGAGGTGGAGAACGAGAAGACCCGGCAGGACGCCGTGGATATGTTAGAAGAACACAGGGAACAAGCTTTGGAAAGATCAGCCATATACCAGCAGGACCTGAGGAGATATCATAGCCGGCGGGTCAAAACCCGGGTCTTCCAGGAAGGGGACCTGGTTCTGCGCCTGGTACAGTCAAAGGAAGGAAAACACAAGCTATCCCCACCATGGGAAGGACCGTTCATCATAAGCCGGAATATGCACAATGGATCGTATTACCTGGTAGATGCAAGGGAAGAGTCGGCTACTGTCAATGACACCGCTCATACAACTTCATCTATGCAAGAAAGAGAAAGACCATGGAACGTGGCTCAGCTGCGTCCCTACTACACCTAGAATAGACTAGATTCATAAGTGGAATTACACGATGTAACAAGCAGCAGGTTTCAGACGCACTCTTTTCCTATCCAGGGTACCTAAGGGGACTGGAAGGTTTTTAATGAGGCGGCTTGCTGACCTAACTTTTATCATATCAATAAAGAGATGGTTAAACGAAATATTCCTTTCTATGCGTTCTTCGTCAAGTTTTTATATTTCTGATATTTTCTGTTTCTTTCTCATGTAAGTATTATTTATTGTTCTTAGTATGTTAGTTTTCCTAGTAAATTGCATATATCTAGGTCTTGGGGGCTGATTGCTTGAATAGCACAGTTGCAAACTCAAAGACCCGGCCGCGATGCCATTAGGTTATAAGGGCTGATTACTTGCAATAAGTACGGCTGCAAGCTTATAACCGGACAATAGAGCCAAATTTTCTTGACTTTTCTTGCTTAAGCTCGATGTGACTCGCACAAAAGTGGCATGCTTTGTTAGCGTATAATTACAATCGGTCATGATGCCCAATGGGACTTGCCTGACCCTGTCTTTATACAGTTATAGCAGCATTGATCATCCACGCGAAAGCCGGCTTATAGTAAAAGAAGGTCAAAAGGGTCATCTAAACCACAAGTTATGTAGAGTACAAGGTTAATAGCCGGAAACTCAAAGTATATTAAGCATAGCTTCAAACCTATGTGAATGGCTCTAGGTTTTGGGCCTTAGCAGAAACAATTTGTTCTTTTGGAAAAGTCCAAAACCCCCGACTCGGACATTCGGGCCTTGGGGACTTGGGAATTTGAAAAAAGAAACAAATTATCTAGCTATTCAGCTCAAAAACCCCAAGAATCCGAGTCTTGGGGACTTGGGGACTTAGAACAAGTCCACTTGCCAAAACCCATGAGACCCGGAAGCCGAGTCTCGCAAAAGGAACCATAGCGAAAGTCGGAAAACCAGGAATGAAAAAGCTCAAAGTTAAGAAACATCAAATTCACGCAAAGGCCAGAAGGGCCATGAAAGATATTAAGGTTTTAAACGTATTACAAACCAGGATAGTAGTATCAAAAAGTGCACAGGCGCACTATCAAAAGAATAATTATTTTAAAGGCCCATTGGCCGAATGAAGTGATTGAGACGGTAGCGGGTAAAAGTTTACGCGGCCTCCTGGGTCGAGTCTTCAACCTTGTCCTTAGCAGCGGGGTCCTGGTCTTGGGTTTTCTCTTCAGGGGCCTTCCCAGCATCTTTACCTGGATCAGCAGTACCGGCGCGCGCGGGAGGAGGAACAACCGGCGTGGAGGTAGTGGGCGCAGTATCGGCCTCAGCCTTCTTCTTCGCGGCCTCTTCCCTCGCCTGAGCAGCTTCCGCCTTCCACCGTGCCAGCATGTCATAAGGTTTGGGAGGATCCGACTGAATCGGCTTATCTTCAGCGTCGTATGGTGTAACAATCCGACTGACATCCAGACTATCGGCAATCAGACTAGCCGAGTGACGAGCCTCTGTTTGGATGGCTTTGAAGTTCTTGGCTGAAAACCTGGAGCCATCAGTGTTGAATTCTGGAAACCCGCCAACGAGCTTTGCCGGCTCAAGCTTGGGAAAGTACGCTTTAGCCAGAGCAAGCCCCCGGGTTACTCCAACCCGGCATGACGAGCGTTTCCAGTGCTCAATCCACTCGGGGATGGTGGAGCACGCATCAAGCAGCGTGCTCAAACCACCACGTCCAGTACCTGGCCACTTCAAGGCTTGAAGAACCCATTTGGTGCCGGCACAGAGTTGCCGGATGGTGCTCTTTATAGTCTTCAGCTTCGCTATGTCATCTTCATCCGGAATTTCATCATCCGGCCCTACAGAAAAACAGAAAGGTGCAAATAAGGAATTCCGAGTGTTTACCAGAATGAAAATCCGGGTTACGATTTGTGAGTCGGGAATCATTACCAATCAAAGCACGGTAAGTATAGGCTATCCGGGGAGATAGCTTGGTCAGTTCGTCCTCTGCAGCATGGGCTCTCTTTCTATACTTTATCGCCAGCTTCCCCAGTTTCTTGGCATCAGCTTCAATCGATTCATGCAGCTTCGTCTCCACCTCGAGGAGTTTGTTGGTTTTAGCCAACACTTTCTCAGAGTGGGTTACGTATGCCTGCGTGGAAACATAAGGAAGTGTTAGTCGGACAAAAAAGGAATATCAGTCGGATATGCTATGAAAGTTCCAAGTAAATTATGCATAAGTTCACTCGGAACTTGGGGACTAGACAAATATACGGGCAGTATTAGTTGAGTTTACCTCGTGCTTGGCTATCAAGGCTTCTAGAATGCCTTCTTCGTCAGCTCTAAGGGTATGTAGAGGGTCAAGCATCTCGGCAAAGCTCATATCCTCATGCTTTGTACCGGAAGAGCCGGGGGCCGGGTTACTTGGAGGTGGAGTCCTTTCCTGCCTCGGGGGAGACCCGGGTTGCCTGGGTGTCAGGATGGGGATCACCCATCCTTGCGCCCACAACCTCGACATCGTCATCCCCGGGTCCATCTGGTGGGTTGGGAGACTCGGCCTCCTGCCTGGCCGGGTTTGTCAGCGGGTCCCTTCCTTGGTCTTCTTCTTCTTCAGTGCCGCCAGTCGCGGCGTTCATATCATCAACCGGCTTCTCTGTTGCCGGGTTATCCAAGTTCATGTCGTCCGGGTCGCTAAGTGTGACCTGGGCACTAAGGAAATTAAAAGAAGTGGTTAGTACTAATGAGTAAAATTTATCGAAAGAGCCAGTGTATCGGATAGCAAGAAATGTAACTTACCCGGTATTCACCACGAAGTCCGGTGGAAGCTCGTTGCTAGACCCGGACGAGGCTGATAAAGATTGAGAAAGTGAGACTCGGAGTTGTCCAGCTAAGGGGTGATTGGGAGAAGGGCATCTTTGAGGTGAATCGAAGGGATAAGATTGGGGAGTACCGGCACGACGAACTAGGGACGTAGGGATACCCGGGTTGAGGGGATCCTCACCCGGGGAGATCCGGGTTACCCTGCGCTTGACCGTAGGGGGCTACTTCAATGGTGAGTTGGAAAATTGTTGATTAAGCTCGCGCATGTTAGCAAATGAATATGGTTTGGAGGACATGGAGGAGTATGGAACCTTGAACACGACCCCTCGGGGTTTCCTCTTGGCTCCAACCACAGGTTCCGGGTCTGCCTCGCTTTCTTCACTCTCGGTCTCCTCCGGGTCTTCCTTGTCCTCCCTATCCTCCATTCCTGAGAAGCATAGTACACAGTCGGAAAAAGAAAAAGTGTGGGAAAACAAGTTAACAGAAAGTAAAATGGGTGAAACCCGGATGGTACCTTCTTCCGACTCAGCCGGCTCTTCTTCCTCTTCCGGGTTTTCGGAGGTAGGGGGAGTCTCGATGTTCCAGAAGGCGCTACCTGCCTGAAATAAAGGTGTGGTAAAAAAGGTTAGTGATTGCATCAAGTAAAAGCACAAGAACAGAAGAGTAAAGGCCGAATCTTACCGCAGTAGCCGGGTTGTCTCGAGTGTATGGCTCTAAGCCGGCTATGGTCCGGATCACCTCCGCTTTCTCAGTCAAGAAGCTCTTGATTATCTTGTTGGTATCAGCAGCCGTATAGTTCCTCAAAGAATAGCGGAGCGAATCCGTGACATGCCCGGAATACTCGGACATCAGCTTGGGCCGGATGGCATTAGGCTGGATCCGGAAGTTCACCCAAGTTTTAACCAGGTTAAGCGCAAGGAGACCCTGGGCTGAGAGGACAGCAAGTTTGGCTAAGAGGGGCTGGATGGACTCCCTATCCGATTCAGAAGCAAAGGCTTTGAAAGTGTCGGAGAGATCGAGGAGGCCCTGAGAGAAACCCGGCAATCTCTTTTCGCCGGGTGGTGAGGTGTCCTGGCAATAGAAGAAGGATTTCTGCCAGTGCTTGACATGGGAGTTTAGGCTCAGAGTCGGCATCGGCGAATTCTTCCGCCTCTGGATGGACACTCCGCCGCAAGCCGATTTCGCGGCACGGTTTGCATTGGAACAACTCAAGGAACAGAGCAAGGTTTGGGGAGACGCATAGATAAGATTCGCAGAGAACGATAAAGTGGGTGATGTTTAACATAGAGTTGGGCCCTATGTCAAAGATTCGGAGGCCATAGTGGCTAAGAAGCTCACGGAAAAAAGAATGACCCGGGGGACGGAATCCCCGGATCACATGCTCGACAAAGCAAATTACCTCATTAGAGTCGGGTGTGGGCCGGGTCTCATCACCCGGGACTCGCCAGTGAATCTCCTCCTGGGAAGGGAGGACGCCCGACTCAGCGAGCTCGTCTAACTTAGCCCGGGTCACGGTGGACCTTGCCCAGTTGGCAGATATGGACTGAGTTGGCCTTGCTTTCGCCGGCTGTTTTTCCTTGTTCTTGGGTGCCATTTGCGTAGTCTACAAAACAGGAGGTGAAAAGTGCAGAGTATGAGTAACTAAGACTCGGAAAATGATTGTTTGTCCGGTTAACCAAAGAGCAGCTAAAAGATCCGGAAATTACAGGATGTCCGGGTATCAAAAGGCAGTTATGAAAAATGTTGATACATTGGATCTAGACTTAGAAATTTACCGAGAAATTGGTGACCACGATTAATGGAGGTATACTATTGATCTAATTTACACATTGATTGGGAAGAAACGGAACATGGACTACTTAATTATCACGGAGCAAGAAAGCCATCTACGAAGCGAAACTAAGATCCAGTCTAATTCGAGTGAAGTTTAAGGGTCAGATTCATGGATGCGGGGAACTCACCGGCGGGGCTTGGAGGAGAGCGCGGCGGCGACAGATGGCGCAGTTGCGGTGACCTTCGGGGTCCTCCGGTGCGCAGCTCGGCGGCGCGGTGGCGGTGGTTGACGGCGGCGCGGCGCGGGCGGAAGCGGAGCGCAGGCGGCGGCGGCTCGCTTCCGGCTGCTCCTCTGCGGGCTCCGTGGCGGCGCGATGTCAAGCTCGAGCAAGGGAGCGCCGATGGAGGTTGAAGATGAAGGAGATAGGGAAGATGGGGGAAATGCAGTTGTAGGTTTAGGGTTACCCCTAAGGTGCTTATTTATATGTGCGGGTGAGAAACCCTAGACGAGAGAGCGGGAGCCAAAAATTTCGGGAGGTGGGATACCCGCCCGGATTTTTTGGGATAAGTGGTTAAGTGCCTATGCGGGATATCCGGAAAGGATTGGAGCGAATCGTTTTCGCGATATTCGGATTAACTGGCGAACAAAGTGAGCCGGGTCTTCTGTGTTTTCCTCGGAGTGTTGACCCGGGAAAGTGACGTTGGACTCGGAGAAAGCCGGGTTATATATGGACCACCTGAGGAGTTAGGCCTAGCCGTTTATCAAGGCACTCTAACCCGGCATTTTATGAAATTGTATGATTGTTATTTTTGCAGGGAATAGCATGCGCTTCAAGGAGGATCTCGTGAAGCCCAAGCTATTCTGGGGACTACTGATGGAGGGATGATAACCCGGTAGGCTAACGCCAAGGTGTACCTCGCCCCAAAGGGAGCTATGCAAGACCCGGCTTAGGGAAAAGGAGTTTCTGGAAGGCCCAAGAGCGTAGGCCTCGTAACCCGGATTGTGGGTTTTGATAAGGAAACTTAGGGATTGTAAGCGGTGCCCGGGTAGGACTCCGAGTATGCCTTGGACAGGAAGCCAGGGGGTCCGGATATTATATAAGCCATCTCCTAGGGTTAGATTAGACACACACGAGATTCACTAGCTATTCGAGTATCCTTTGTAATACCAGAGTTGATATAATAAGATCTAGATCGGAGACTCGGCAACTTGATTGTCGGCTACCAGATCGTTTCATCACCATGATTTCCCCTGAGCAAAACCCTCTCCCAAACACCAGAGTCGAATTGCCCCAAGATAAGTTACCCCCGGTAACGTCTGCCGTGATTATCCCACGAAAATTCTCGAAATTGAAAAATTCGAAGTCCGGAAGTCTTAGAAATCCCGGATGGTTCCACAGAGTCCCGAAGAGGCCCGAAGGGGGGCCTTAGGGGGCCCACATCATAAGGCGGCTCACTCCCCTTGGCCGCGCCGGGGGGTGGTGTGGGGCCCCCAGGCCTCCACCGCCTCTGCCCTTTCGCCTATTGATTCTCCCGAGGCAAGACCACAAGAGATATATCCCGAGAAACACCCGAGGTCCCCGTCACCGTCACCCCGAGATCGGGAGGGTTCTAGAGCTCTCCCCGGCACCCTGTCGGAGGGGGAAATCATCACCGGAGGGGTCTACACCACCATGCCCTCCTCCGAAGTGATGCGTGAGTAGTTCATCCCTGGACTATATGTCCATAGCAGTAGCTAGATGGTTGTTCTATCCACTTTGTACCTCATGTTTAGATCTTGTGAGCTGCCTAACATGATCAAGATCATCTTTATGTAATGTTACATGTTGTGTTTGTTGGGATCTGATGAATGTTGAATGCTATATCTTTTGATTATTAATCTACCTTGTTATCTTCATGCTTATGTTATTTATGATCTTGCATGCTCTCCGTTATTAGTAGATGCTCTGGCCAAGTAGATGCTAGTAACTCCAAGAGGGAGTATTTATGCTCGATAGTGGGTTCATGCCTCCTTTGCATCTGTGATCGAGTGACACAAACGTGACGTATGGAGGATGTGATGTTTCCATTAGGGAGAAAACAACAATCCTTTATCTAAGGACGATGTTATTTTTTTACATTACACACTTTTCTTATTGCAATTATCTGTTGCTTGCAACTTAATACCCAACGTTTGTTCGGATAATATTCGGAGGGTGGATTATTAGTCATAGATGTAGGTTGATAACGGTCTATGTATCTTGTTGTAATGCCCCTGCCCGCGGAATCACATAGTAATCTTTATGTCTTGCATACGCACTACGGTGCGGCCTTCATTTCTGTCAATTGCCCAACTGAAATTTGTTCACCACACTTGTTATTTATCTTTCACGGAGATACAGCACTAGTGAACTGTGGACCCCGGTCCTTTTTCCTCATACCGATAAACACCTACGGCTTTCATACTGCTCTCATAGTGTTCCTAATGTTTTCCTACTGTCTTCCACACCATGCATTTAACCTCTTTGTGTTCAGCAAAACCGGTGAGATTGACAACCTCACTGCTTCGTTGGGGAATAGTGATTTGATTGTGTTGTGCAGGTTACACGTTGCTTCTGAACCGGAAGTGTGCCCTGCCATCTCAGCTGCTTCACCTTCTGAAGTTACTCCTTCCTCCTACTAGTCGATTAAACCTTGGTTTCTTTCTGATGGAAAACTCGCTGCTGCACTCTTCATACCTTCCTCTTGGGGTCTCCCAACGAACGTGTGTTCACACGCATCAAGCACTTTTCTGGAGTTGTTGCCGTGGAGGAAGAGAATTTCTGCAAGGGGAGTCTCTCACTTCCAATCTCTTTACTTTGTTTTTGTTTTGCTTAGTTTATTTTATTTTGTCGTG
The DNA here is from genome assembly GCA_028641055.1 of Alopecurus myosuroides. NCBI lineage: Eukaryota > Viridiplantae > Streptophyta > Magnoliopsida > Poales > Poaceae > Alopecurus > Alopecurus myosuroides. The sequence goes on from CM054060.1 coordinate 260,561,835, forward strand.
TTTGCCTCTCTTTATAAAAAACACAAAAATATTAGTTCTTATTCTAGTTTTTATTTTTGCTTTATCATGCTTGCTATCAATGCTTGATGTGTTTAAACATAGATCTTATAGGCAAGGTGGGTTCACGGATGAACAACAAAAATATTATAATGAACACCCCTTGTCAGAAAAAGGGATACACTTATGGGAACAAATTAATAAATTGCATGACTAAGCTAGAAACTTGTACTCTACTTATAATGTTACTTATTGCTTTGATTAATCTCGTTGCTGTAGGAGGTATAAACACCTCCCTTAATGTGATTATAAGTATAATATTACCATATCTTCTTATGTTAAAGGAAATTATGAATTTTATGATGTGGAACAAATTGAAGAATTATTGCTTGGAAGGGTGCATTTGAAATTGCCTATTTGCTTGAAAGTATTGATGATGCACCTTATAAATATGAGATTTATGCTATACTTTAATATTGCTTTGATAATTACAAGGATTGTAATTACAACATAACGGAATATCTTAATAAATGCTCTCAAGCTAAGGAACATGCCTTACATGAGCCTATGGAAGAAGAACTTGCTGAATTTGGAAGCTCATTAGATGAAAAAGAGGAGGAGAGTGATGATCAAGAGGAGTATGAATGGAACCCATGCCTACCTCCAAATTAGAGTAATTCTTTAACTAATAATTGTGATGATCCTATCGATTCTTTTGAAATATCCCATTTTGATGAAGTTGATACTTGCTGTACTTGTGACCTTGATACTAATATGAATGAAACTTGTGAAAATGATACTGCTACTATTATTTATGATAATCCATGATACTTTGATAAATCCTATGAGAATCCTCTATTTATTCCAACTATTGCTATGCATGATAATGAGGAAGTTTGTTTAGAAAATTTCTATGATAATGCTCTTGATGGTGGTCCTATGTTACTTGATGTTATAAGTAATAATGCTACTGAAAATATAATTTCTATAATGTGTCCTATACCTTTTATGAGTGATCAATCATCTTGTTTTTCTATTGCTAAAAGTGGGAAAAAAGAGGAGCCGGTTTTAAATTTTGATCCCACTACTTTTGAGATTGATATGAATTGTGTGCTTTAACACCATGACAAACATGATTTATGTGATAATTATGTTGTCGAGTTTGTTCATTATGCTACTTAAAATTATTATGAGGGAGTAAAATATGGTTGTAGGAATTTTCATGTTACTAAAACACCTCTATTTTCGTTGAAAGTTTTGAAGTTGCTCTTTTTCTACATTCCCATGATTTCTAGTTTGGGCTTCTTTAATTTATTTCTCTACAATATTCCTATGCATAGGAAGTGGGTTAGACTTAAATTTGTTTTATAATTTCTTATTGATTCTTCTTCACTTGAAAATACTTGAATCCATTTTTCTGGGCCTCGCTAAAAGGCGTTAAAGAAAAGCACTTCTTGGGAGATAACCCATGGTATTATTTTTGATTTGTTTTTTATGTTTTCTTTGAGTAAAGGGGTTATATACTTCTTTAGTAACTCCTTTGTATATATATTTTCATGTTTTAGTAGTTCCAAGTAAAGTTTCTGACGAGAGTTGGAGTTGGTTTTCGGATTTCTGCGCAGAAAACAGATTTCTGTTGTCCACCGTAAAAAATTGTATAAAATCCTGGAAGATTAGAGTGAACTGAAATTTTTTGTGCTTATGCCTGGGCTAATTACGCAACGTTTTCATTCGCTAGGTTTTTCGATTTGAGCAACTTAAGTTCCTAGAAAAAAATCGTCTTTACAGACTGTTCTGGTTTTAACAGATTCTGCCATTTTTCATGCATTGGCTCTTTTGCGATGTCAAGTGGATTTATTTGCTTCATGAAACATCAGTGGATGTAGCTAGTGTTTAGAAGTATCAATGGAACTTGTTCCATACAGAACCCATGGATTTTTATTTGTTGCACTAACCCTCTAATGCGAATTACTGTTTGAGTATGGTGTGAAGGAAGTTTTCAAGTGTCAAGAGAAGAGGTGACATATGTGATCAAGACGAGTGCAAGGTCAAAGCTTGGGGATGCCCCCGTGGTTCATCCAAGCATATTTTAGAAGAATCAAGCATCTAATCTTGGGGATTCCCAAGGCATCCCCTTCTTCATCAACTATCTATCAGGTCACTTCTCGTGAAACTATATTTTTATTCGGTCACATCATGTGAAGTTTACTTGGAACGTGTGTTTCTTTTTATTTTATTTTCTTTTGTTTTCCTTGATGCAATAATATCATTGTACCTAGCATCCTTTTTTGGGAGAGATACACGCTCCGCTTTTTCGTATGAATACTTGCTATGCTAGTATTCATAGTTTTTCTTCTAGTTGCTGCAAAAATTCATGTTCAGCTCTTGTTTTCATTGCATATCTTATTCAGAGCTGTTAGTTTTAGTAGTGTTATGTGAGTACTCTCATGTTTTCTTCCTGTAGCATGTAGAGCATTTTTGTTAAAACATATTTTGTATGGTGCTTGTTGGGAAAATAAACTGCTTCTTGAAGTAGAATTTTTAACGGTGCAAGTAGAAGCTTGTATAGACTATGGCTAGAACTTTTTCATATCATGCTAGATGTTATTTTAGTTTTAAAGCTAGTGGTTATTTAGTATCATGATTAGCCTCAAATAGCTGAGATTGTTTAATATGACATTTAACGAATCATGAGTTGTTCTTATCATATTGAAGCATAAATTTGCGGCATTCTCCTTTGAATGTTTTATTTGGTTGACTTAGCGCATGCTCACACCATGTTTATGACTATGAACCAGTAACTAATGGCCTCTATGATCATTTTGTTTTAGAATTTGTGGTACCACTTATGCTTTGATTAATGATGTTTATGTCGCTATGCATGATTATGGCTCTTATGCTCTCTTGATTTGTCGGTCCTTGTCTTTTGCTATCCTCCACCTGTACTGAGTATGGAATTCTACTCGTGCATCCAACTCCCCAAAACGTTTCCATTGTGTCCTCCATACCTACCTACATGTGGTATTTAATTCCACTCCAAGTAAATTGCTCATGTGTTACCTTTAAAACCTTCAAAATTACTCATGCTTTGTTTTCCGATTTTTGCTCACGAGGACGTAAATAGAGAATCTTTATCTCACTTGTTGATTGGATTTCACACCCTAGAATAGTGGATTCATCCGCTTATCCAATTGATAGAAGATCTGACAGCGGGGTGCCCAGTTCCAAATTAATACACACAAAATCTCTTCACTATTTTTGCCCCTGATTTATCAGTCAAAGCATAATTGTGTAAACAAAAGAGAAAGAGGGATGAACTTCTACACCGGTTGTGTCCTTCATATGGGAGCCGCTATTGTGAAATCTAGTTGTCATGTGACGTACTGTATTTTATGTTTACCATTCGTTGACATTAGCATACATCTCCCAAAATTTAGACACCCCTCCATGGTATGTGATTGTTGTTAGGCACCCGAGGATTCGGTTAGCCATGGTTTGTGTAAGATGGATGGGAGGAGTGTCAAACTTTTAATACCTCTATTTAGAAAAATAAAAGCTCTAGAACATGAGTGATCTATGCTTCCCTCTGCGAAGGGCCTTTCTTTTACTTTTATGTTGAGTCTCCACCTTCTAACTTTACGCACAGTTGAGAGAGCATTTTTGCCATTCCGAGTTTTATGTGTATTTGTCCCAGAAACATTATTAATTGATTCATGATGTGTTATTGCTAGTTCTCTAATTATTTGTTCTAGTCTTCCTCATGAACTTTGAAGTTTTCCTGGCATTTATGTATTTCCTCACTCTTAAGTACTAGCGAGATATCACTTTGCTATGCTCTCTTTATACTTAAAACAAACGTATATCTTTCTTTGCATTGTTATTCATGATCTTTTATTTGAGTTACTTCTCATGATGCAAAGTGATTGCTATGCTTTATTATTAAAGTTCTATTATCATGTTTGTGTTTAAGTTCTATGATCTCAGTTTACATATGCTTTTAATTACATTTTGATGATCAAGTTTATGTTACTAGCATGTCACCTCAGAAATTATTTGTTTTTATCGTCTACCTACTCGAGGACGAGTAGGAACTAAGCTTGGGGATGTTGATACGTCGTAAACGTATCCCTAATTTCTGATGTTCCATGTTTGTTTTCATGTTATTTCCCACATGTTTGTTATACAATTTATGTCATTTTTATCGATTTTCCGGACTAACCTATTGACAAGATGGCACACAGCCTGTTCCCTGTTTTCTGGTGTTTTTAGTTTCAAAAAAGTTGTTCCGGAAATATTCTCGGAATTGGAAAATTCAAAGTCCGAAGTATTAGAAATCCCGGAGGTTCCACGGAGTCTCGAAGATACCCGGAGGGGGCCTCAGGGGTCCCGCACCATAGGGAGCCCCCCCCTCGGCCGAGCCAAAGAGGGAAATCATCACCAGAGGGGTCTACACCACCATGCCCTCCTCCGAAGTGATGCGTGAGTAGTGCATCCCTGTACTACGGGTCCATAGCATTAGCTAGATGGTTGTTCTCTCCACTTTGTACCTCATGTTTAGATCTTGTGAGCTTCCTAAGATGATCAAGATCATCTTTATGTAATGCTACATGTTGTGTTTGCTGGGATCTGATGAATGTTGAATGCTATGTCTTTTGATTATCAATCTATCATGTTATCTTCATGATTATGTTATTTATGATCTTGCATGCTCTTCGTTCTTTGTAGATGCTCTGGCCAAGTAGATTCTAGTAACTGATGCTTGCGTTGGGATACCCTAAGACGAGGGTGTGATGAGCACATCGGTAGGAGTTTTCCCCTTAGTTAAGAACCAGGGTTATCAATCCAGTAGGAGATAGAGGACCTTCGGAAGGTTGATGCCACTGACGGTGGTGCTGGCGCTTCACCGGTGTCAGCAACAACGTGGAACCTGCACACAACACAACCAAAATACTTTTTCCCAACGGTACAGTGAGTTTGTCAATCTCACCGGTCTTTCTGAAAACAAAGATTAGACGTATAGTGTGGAAAACAGTTCATTGCTTGCAGAAAGTAGAGAAAGCAGGAAATTGTTGTGGTTTGTTTAACAGTGTGGAAAATGGACCGGGGTTCATAGGTTCACTAGTGGTGTCTCTCCATAAAAGATAGCATGCTTGGTGAACAAATTACAGCAGGGCAATTGACAAATAAAGGTTGCACCGCAGTGCACATTATAACATGATGATTACTATGATATTTACTGCGGGCATTACAACAAGATACATAGACCGACATCCATCAGCATCTATGACTAATAATCCACCCTCAGGTTATCATCCGAACCCCCTTAGGTATTAAGTTGCAAGCAACAGATAATTGCATTAAACAAAGTGTGTAATGTAAGCAATGATTATACACGCGGGTACTCTCACCGCTGTTTTCTCCCTAATGGCAACAGCACATCCTCCCCCTTCACGTTTTTGTCACTCGAGCAAGGCAACAAGGAGGCATGAACCCACTATCAAGCACAAATACTCCCCCTTGGAGTCACTAGCAACTACCTAGCCAGAGCAACCACTAGCAACGGAAAGCATGCAAGATCACAAATAACATATGCAATAAAGACTATAATCAACTTGGTATAAGTTCAATATTCATCGAATCCCAGCAAACACAACATATAGAATTACATAAGACCGATCTCGATCATGATAGGCAGCTCACGAGATCTAAACATGGAGGCATATGAGGAGGAGACAACCATCTAGCTACTGCTATGGACCCGTAGTCCAGGGATGAACTACTCATGCATCACTCCGGAGGCTGTCATGGTGATGTATAAGCCTCCGGTGATGATTTCCTCTCCGGCAGGGTGCTGGAAAACAGTTTCAGAACCCTCCTGATCTAGGGTTGACGGTGATGGCGTCTGCGGAACTTTTTCGGGGATTTTGATCAGGTACCTAGGGTTTTCCATCCGAGGGTCTTAAATAGGCAAAAGGGCAAAGGCGGTGGAGCTCCAGGGGCCCCACACCCCTAGCTGGCGCGGCCAGGAGGCCTGCATCAGCCCATGGTGTGGGCCCCCTGCTGCCCCTCTTCGACTCCTCTTCGGTCTTCTGGATGCTTCCGAGGAAAATAGGACTTCCAGGTTTCGAATTTTCCAATTCTGAGAATATTTCGAGAACAACTTTACTGAAACTTAAAACAACAGAAACAACGAAGTGGCTCTGGGCATATTGTTAATAGGTTAGTCCCGAAAACGTATGAAAATGCTATAAATAAGGGAGAAAACATGTAGGAATTGGCATAATATGATCATGGAGCATCAGAAATTAGGGATACATTTATGACGTATCAAGCATCCCCAAGCTTAGTTCCTACTCGTCCTCGAGTAGGTAAACGATAAAACAATAATTTCTAAGGTGACATGCTACTAACATAAACTTGATCAATCTAATGTAAAAGCATATGCACGCTGAGATCATAAAACTTTAAACACATGCATGAAAAATAAAACTTTAATAATAAAGCATAGCAATTACTTTGCATCACGAAGAGTAACTCAAATAAAGGATCATGAATAATAATGCAAAGAAAGGTAAACGTTTGTTTCAGGTATAGAGGAAGCATGGCAAAGTGGTATTTCGCTAGTCCTTAAGAGTGGGACAAAACATAAATGTCAGGACACTTTCAAAGTTCAAGAGGAAGACTAGAACAAATAATTTAAGAACAAATGATAGCACATCATGAAGCAATTATTGATGTTTATGGGACAAATGCACATAAAACTCAGAATGGCAAAAATGCTCTCTCAACTGTGCATAAAGTTATAAGATGGAGACTCAATATAAAAGTAAAAGAAAGGCCCTTCGCAGAGGGAAGCAGGGATCGCTCATGTGCTAGAGATTTTTATTTTATTAAACAGAGGTATTAAAAGTTTGACATTTGTGGAGGAATGTCTATATTTTAGGAGAGGTGTATGCTAGTGTCAACGAATGGTAAACAGACAATACAGTACGTCACAAGCCAACTGGATTCACATGAGCGGCTCACATGGTGAAGGACGCAACTAGTGTAGAAGGTCATCCCTCTTTCTCTTTTGTTTACACAATTATGCTTTGACTGATATGATCAGGGGCAAAAATAGTGAAGAGAAGTTGTTTGTATTTATTTGGGGCTGGGAATCCCGCCGGAAGCTCTTCTATCATTTGGGTAAGCGGATGATAAAGATTATCTATTGACGTCCTCATGAGCAAAAACAAGAACACAAAGCAGGAATAATTTTGAAAGTTTTAAAGGTAACACATGAGCAATTTACTTTGGAATGGAAGTTAAATACCACAATGTAGGTAGGTATGGTGTACACAATGAGAACATTTTTGGTTTAAAGGAGTTTGGATGCACGAGTAGAGCTCATACTCAGTACAGGTGGAGGCGAGCAAAAGACTGGGAGCGACAAATCAAGAGAGCATAAGAGCCATAATCATGCATAGAGACATAAGCATCATTAATTAAAACATAAGCAGTATCACAAGTTCAAAAACTAAATGGTCATGGAGGCTATTTGTGACTGGTTTGTAGTCATAAACATGGTGTGAGCATGTGCCAAGTCAACCAAATAAATCATTCGAAAGAGAATACCATATATTGATGCTTTACTATGACAAGAACAACTCATGAATCTTTCAATACATATTAAACACTCTCAGATATTTGAGGATAATCATGCTACTAAATAACCACAAGGCTTTAAAACTAAAATAACATTTAGCACGGCATGATAAATTTCTAGACACAGTCTATACAAGCTTCTACTAATACTGTTATATATTCTATTTCAAGCAACAGTTTTCTTTCTCCCAACAAGCACCATACAAAACATGCTTCCACAAAAATACTCTTTATGATACAGAAAGAAAACATGAGATTACTCAAATAATAATACTAAAACTAACAACTCTGATAAGAGATGCATGCAAAACAGGAGCTAAATAAATGCAGCAGCTAGACAGAGACTAAGAATACAACGTATTCTCGTGAAAAAGCGGAGCGTGTCACTCTCCAATAAAAGAATGCTGGGGTCCAACCAAGCTTATTATGAAATTAAAAAAAACTGAAAGCAAAATCAAAAGCAAACTGAAAACAAAAATAAGAGACGCTCAGGTAAAGCACATAAGATGCGAACGAATAAAAATATAGTTTCACTAGAAGTGACCTGATAATTTTTTGATGAAGAAGGGGATGCCTTGGGCATCCCCAAGCTTAGACGCTTGAGTCTTCTTGAATTTTCTGGGATGTACCACAGGGGCATCCCCAAGCTTATGCTTTTCACTCTTCTTGATCACATCATATCATCCTCTTCTCTTGACCCTTGAAAACTTCCTTCACATGAAAATTCTCACAATCTTCATTAGCAACGTTAGTGCAATCGAAATAATAAGCTCACATGATTCAGTTTCAACACAATACTAGCAATAAAAAACACATTAGATACTGTCACAACTTCTTTTAAAACTCTTTTTCTCAAAAGAACACCAAAGAAAGAGATTAAGATGCAAATGCGATAAATGGCAGAAATCTGTCAAAACAGAACAGCAGGCAGATATCGATTTTTTATAAAATCTTATGTTGCTCAAATCAAAAAGTGGTCAACTAAGAAAAGTTTAGTATATAACTTAGGATTAGGCAAAAAAAAGATCAGGTAATTTTGAATTTGCTGTGATTTTTAACGGAATTAACAGTGGACATCAGAAATCTGTTTTCTGCGCAGAAATCCGAAATATAGTGTCAACTTTCCACTAGAGGCTTTACTTGGCACAAGACAAACACAAAAGAAAAGATGCAGAGGGGTTTCTAAGGAAATATACAACACCTAGGTGCAAATAAAACCAAAGAAAACAAATAAAAACAGAATGAGAACAGAAAAATAAAATGGGTTGTCTCCCGGTAGCGCTTTTCTTTAACGCCTTTCAGCTAGGCATAGAAAGGTGGAATCAAGTAGATGCTCACATAAGAAGTATGAATTGAAGAAAAAGAGAGCATAAAGAAGCAAGTATAAAATAAATTTAAGTCTAACCCACTTCCTATGCATTGGAATCTTGTAAAGAAATAAATCAAAGAAGCACAAACTAGAAATCATGGGAAGGTGAACAAGAACAATTTCAAAACTTTTAACAAAAAGAGAGGTGTTTTACTAGCATGAAAATTCCTACAACCATATTTTCCTCTCTCATAATAATTTGCAGTAGCATCATGAACAAACTCAACAACATAATTATCACATAAAGCATGTTTTTCATGGTATGAAAGCACACAATTCATATCAAGCTCAAAAATAGTGGGATGAAAATTTAAAATCAGCTCCTCTTTTTTCCCACTTTTAGTAATAGAAAGAACAAGATGATTGATCACTCATAAAAGGTATAGGACACATTATAGCAATCCTATTTACAGTAGCATTATGATTTATAACATTAAGTAACATAGGACCATCATCAAGAGCATTATCATATAAATTTTCTAAACAAACTTCCTCATTGTAATGCATATCAATAGTTGGAATAAATAGAGGATTCTCATAGGATTTATGAAAGTAGCATGGATTATCATAAATAACTGTAGCAATATTATTCTCACAAGTTTCATTCATAGTAGTATCAAGGTCACAAGTATAGCAAGTATCAACTTCATCAAAAAGAGATATTTCAAAAGAATCAATAGGATCATCACAATTATGAGTTAAAGAGTTACTATCATTGGGAGGTAGACATTCTTCCTCCTCTTGATCATCACTCTCCTCCACTTTTTCATCCAATGAGCTTCCAGATTCAGCAGTTTCTTCTTCCTTAGGTTCCTACAAGGCATTAGTCTCTCCTTTGGGGGAGAGCATTTATTAAGATATTCCATTACGTAGTAATTACAATCCTTGTGATTATCAAAGCAATATTCAAGTATAGCATAAATCTCGTATTTATAAGTTGCATCATCAATACTTTCAAGTAAATAAGAAATTTTGAATGCACCCTTCCACGCAATAAATTCTTCAGTTTGTTCCACATCATATAATTCATAATTTCCCTTTACATAAGAAGATATGGTAACATTATAATTACACTCACATTGAAAAGGGGGGTGTTTATACCTCCTACAGCAACAAGATTTATCAAAGCAATAAGTAACATTATAAGTAGAGCACAAGTTTTTAGCATAGTCATGCAATTTATTAATTTGCTCCCATAAGTGTATCCCTTTTTGTGACAAGCGGTGTTCCTTATAATGTTTTTGTTGTTCATCCATGAACCCACCTTGCCTAAAAGATCTAGTTTCAAAGACATCAAACACTGATAGCAAGCATGATAAAGCAAAAATAACAACTAGAATAAGAACTAATTTTGTGTGTGTTTTTAATATAGAGAAGAAAAACAAGACAAAAATAAAACCAAGACAATAAACAAAATAAAGAGGTTGAGAGTGAGAGACTCCCCTTGCCAGAAGACTAGCTTCTCCCCGGCAACGGCGCCAGAAAAATTCTTGATGCTTGTGTTGGGATACCCCAAGAGGAGGGTGTGATGAGCACAGCGGTAGGAGTTTTCCCCTTAGCTAAGAACCAGGGTTATCAATCGAGTAGGAGAAATAGGACCTTCGGAAGGTTGATGCCACTTACGGTGGTGCTGGCGCTTCACCGGTGTCAGCAACAACGTGGAACCTGCACACAACAAAACCAAAATACTTTGCCACAACGGTACAGTGAGGTTGTCAATCTCACCGGTCTTGCTGAAAACAAAGATTAGACGTATAGTGTGGAAAACAGTTGAATGCTCTGCAGAAAGTAGAGGAAGCAGGAAATTGTTGTGGTTTGTTTAACAGTGTGGAAAATGGACCGGGGTTCATAGGTTCACTAGTGGTGTCTCTCCATAAAAGATAGCATGCTAGGTGAACAAATTACAGATGGGCAATTGACAAATAAAGGTTGCATCGTAGTGCACATTATAACATGATGATTACTATGATATTTAGTGCGGGCATTACAACAAGGTACATAGACCGACATCCATCTGCATTTATGACTAATAATCCACCCTCAGGTTATCATCCGAACCCCCTTAGGTATTAAGTTGCAAGCAACAGATAATTGCATTAAACAAAGTGTGTAATGTAAGCAATGATTATACACGCGGGTACTCTCACCGATGTTTTCTCCCTAATGGCAACAGCACATCCTCCCCCTTCACGTTTATGTCACTCGAGCAAGGCAACAAGGAGGCATGAACCCACTATCAAGCATAAATACTCCCCCTTGGAGTCACTAGCAACTACTTGGCCAGAGAAACCACTAGCAACGGAAAGCATGCAAGATCACAAATAACATATGCAATAAAGACTATAATCAACTTGGCATAAGTTCAATATTCATCGGATCCCAGCAAACACAGCATATAGATTTACATAAGATCGATCTCGATCATGATAGGCAGCTCACGAGATCTAAACATGGAGGCATATGAGGAGGAGACAACCATCTAGCTACCGCTATGGACCCGTAGTCCAGGGATGAACTACTCACATATCACTCCGGATGCAGGCATGGTGATGTAGAAGCCTCCGGTGATGATTTCCTCTCCGGCAGGGTGCCGGAAAACAGCTCCAAAACCCTCCTGATCTAGGGTTGACGGTGACGGCGGCTGCGGAACTTTTTCGGGGATTTTGATCAGGTACCTAGGGTTTTCCATCCGGGGGGCTTAAATAGGCGAAAGGGCAAAGGCGGTGGAGCTCTAGGGTCCCCACACCCCTAGCTGGCGTGGCCAGGGGGCCCGCGCCAGCCCATGATGTGGGCCCCCTGCTGCCCCTCTTCGACTCCTCTTCGGTCTTCTGGATGCTTCCGGGGAAAATAGGACTTCCCGGCTTCGAATTTTCCAATTCCGAGAATATATCCAGAATAACTTTTCTGAAACTAAAAACAACAGAAAACAGGGAACTGGCTCTGGGCATCTTGTTAATAGGTTAGTCCCGGAAAACGTATGAAAATGCTACAAATAAGGGAGAAAACATGTAGCAATTGGCATAATATGATCATGGAGCATCAGAAATTAGGGATACGTTTATGACGTATCAGTAACTCCAAGAGGGAGTATCTATGCTCGATAGTGGGTTCATGCCTCCTTTGCATCTGTGATCGAGTGACAGAAACGTGAAAGATGGAGGATGTGTTGTTTCCGTTAAGGAGAAAACAAATATGCTTTGTGTAAGGATGATGTTATTGTTTACATTACACACTTTGCTTATTGCAATTATCTGTTGCTTGCAACTTAATACCCAACTGTTTGTTCGGATGATATTCGGAGGGTGGATTATTAGTCATGGATGCAGTTGGATAACGGTCTATGTATCTTGTTGTAATGACCGCATCAATCACATAGTAATCTTTATTTCTTGCATATGCACTACGGTGCAACCTTCATTTTTATCAATTGCCCACCTGTAATTTGTTCACCACACTTGTTATTTATCTTTCACGGAGAGACACCACTAGTGAATTGTGGACCCCGGTCCTTTTTCCTCATACTGATAAACACCTACTTCTTTCATACTTCTCTCATTCTGTTCCTACTTTTTTCCTATTGTTTTCCACACCATACGTCTAACCTCTTTGTGTTCAGCAAAATCGGTGAGATTGACAACCTCACTGCTTCGTTGGGGCAAAGTGATTTGATTGTGTTGTGTAGGTTCCACATTTCTTCTGAACCAGTACTGCGCGCTGCCATCTCAGCTGCTTCACCTTCTGAAGTTACTCCTTCCTCCTACTGGTCGATTAAACCTTGGTTTCTTTCTAAGGGAAAACTTGCTGCTGCACTCTTCATACCTTCCTCTTGGGGTCTCCCAACGAACGTGTGTTCACACTCATCAATGTTTATCATATAATGGCCTCGGCTTATCATCGTCAAACCAGTGGGCAAGTAAAATTATCAAATAGAGAAATTAAATCTATCTTGCAGAAGACTGTTAATAAATCTAGGAAATTTTGGTCTGATAAGTTGAATGATCATTTATGGGCTTATAGAACTTCTTATAAAAATCATATGGGTATGTCTCCTTATAAAATGGTTTATGGAAAAGCTTGTCACTTGCCTTTAGAATTAGAACACAAAGCTTATTGGGCAGTGAAAGAAATAAATAAAGATTTTAAACTTGCTGATAAGAAAAGAATGCTTGATTTGAGTTCTTTAGATGAATGTAGATATGAAGCCTATGAAAATGCTATACTCTTTAAATAAAAAGTTAAACAATATAATGATAAGAGAATTCTTAAAAGAGAGTTTCATGTTGGTGAGAAAGTTCTATTGTATCGGTCTCGTCTCAGATTTGTTGCAGGAAAATTGCTCTCGAGATGGGAAGGACCTTATGTTATTGAAGAGGTATATCGTTCGTGTGCAATTAAAATTGTTTCCCTCCAAGATAACACTACACAAGTGGTAAATGGGAAAAGACTCGAACATTATATTTACGGAGATGCTTATGATGAAGACGTTGATACTATTGAAGTGGTAACCCCGGAAGAGTTTATAAGGGAGAAAATTCCAGAATCTGCAGAGTCAGTTTTCGAATAGGTAACCGTTCTGTTAAGAAAAAAGCTCGTGGATTACTTTCCAAGTTATAAATTATTCATGTATGGAAATTACAAAAAATATCGAGCCGAAGAAGGGTAGGAGATGGTGCCCAAGGGCACCACACCCTCTTGTGGCGCGGACCCACCCCGGGTTGTGCCATCCTATGGTGTGGGCGCCTCGAAGCACATGTCCGACTCGTTTTCGACCTGCACTTTCCTTTCATTATGCATATTTTTTGCTATATAATCCCCGGACCCCCCGAGGTCCGTATATCGTTTTCTCGTCGTGTTTCTATTTCAACCTGTTTCTTCCAGGATCTGTTTCGGTTTTAGAAGCACCATGGCCTCCGCCAACAACAACAAGGGGAAGGAGCCTATGGAGGATGATCTCCAAGATCCCAAGCGCAAGAAAATGGATCAATGCGTCAAGAGAGAAGAAAAGAGGATGTCATCAAGAAGCGAGGGAAGTATTTCTTCTGGTAGCATGCAGGGACCTAGACCAGCAGTTCCGGGCCTCAGCCCCATACATGAAGTAGAGAATCACTACGAGTCGCTGACGAGTTCTGCGATCGGTATCGAGCTCTAAGAACGGAGGTGGAGATACTTCAAGAGGAGAACGACATGTTTCGTGAGATGTTGGCGCGTTTTCAAGCCTTGATTGACAAAAGCTCACCACCACCACCGAAGAATTAATTAATCATTGGTATTGGCGTCCCCTTGTCTTGTTCCAAGCTTGGGGGAGTGCCGCGGTATCACACTTTTATCTTTCAACTTTTTACCTTTTAGTAGAGTCATATCATGAGTAGATAAAATATCATATAGGATGGTTTGCAGTATGGAAGCATCACTCTTTAGTTGGTTATCGTTCTATCCCTTGGTATGAGTTGTCGTTATTGAATATTAATGAGAAGTTTAACATCATCTACACTTTATTTTAGCTTTCAATTTTTTTTATATGGTTGATCTTGTTATTAGTATTGGTATCAATATTGGAGAATCAAGTTAATCTAGTTGGTTTTGGCAAACTTAGCATTGGTCAGTAGCAACAATACTTTGAGGCTTAAGTAGAAAAGTGGGAGTTGCATGTAGATATATTATTCCATGATCTTTCTTTCTTGTTGGCTCATAAGCTTAGTATTCTCAAGTTAAGATTGTTTGTACTACCAAGGAAGATTGCATGATTGGTTCTATCATATATATATGGTAGTTTGTTTTCCCTCAACTCTTATGCTTGCTACCCAACCTTGCTAGCCAAAAACCTGTACTGGGAGGGAATACTTCTTTTGCATCCAAACCTTGAGCCCAAAACCATGCCATTTGTGTCCACCATATCTACCTATATGTTGTATTTAACCGCCACTCTAAGTAAATTACTTGTGTGCTACATTTAAAACCTTCAAAATTACACCTGTTTTCCGCCCCTGTTTTAGCTCATGAGGACGCAAATAGAGAATATTTATCTCGCTTGTTGATTGGACTTTACACACCTGGACTAGTGGCTTCATCCGCTTATCCAAATGCTAGAAGAGCTGGCAGCGTGTCGCACCCTGACTTCTAAGGGATACTCACCGCACGAACTGGATAGCAGATGCTTGGATTATGGGGCATAACTGCTCCCACGTCCCAGCTTCCTGGTAGGCCTGCGCTTATGCGCGACAACACAAGCTCTGCTATTCCATCGTCGATGTAAACTATCCACTAGAAATCACAGGCACTACCATTGACGTACTTCATAACAATCACGCACTGTACGTCAACGGCTTGGAACGAATGATAATCACAACATATCTCTAAGACACAAAAGATTGAAATAAAGTTGCAACTGGCCTTCATTAAGGCAGAAATAGCAAATACAATCATCCAGAGGACACATGTCCCAACATGTCATTCATTACATCAGCGGAAGCAACCAAAGGTGTCTGAGTACAGACAAAACTGAAGGCTTAAGAAGCCGGAGGAAATAAAACAAACGAAGCCCATCCACGAAGGTTCTGGATCCTGCCCTGGTCCAGCTATCTACTCGTCTGCAGCGTCGTCAAACTCCACGAAGTAGCCGTCCTGAGAAGCATCGTAGCCGTAGTCGTACTCTGCGTAAACCACAGCCCCAACGGGGTCAGTACATCCAAGTACTGGCAAGCAAGACTCACAGTTCATCAAAGAGTTGCCCGTCAACACAAGCATAGATGCTTGGGATCAACGGAAAGAAGGGGGTGATATAAAAGTTGCTGCTGGCTGCGCTAACCAACTACAGAAGATAACTACAAGTTCCGGCTAACAGAATAAGATGAGATCGAGGATTGTAACCAACTGAAAGATAACTTCAACCAAACCCATCCTGGATCTCGCCCCTTATCCAAAGAAGCAATCCGAGGATAACTCACACAGTTATGATAAGGTGAATCAAGTTATTGTGTGAATAACCTATTACTAGTCAAGTTATTAACCAGTGGGTGAATCATGATTGATCATTAAGTTGAAGTTGTCCTGAGTACTTGTTAGCCAGTACTTTCACCAAGTAATCCTTAACCGCGGAAAACACGGCTTCTCGAGAAGATTATCCCTGCAGGGTTGCACCAATTTGGCCGTACACTCATGAATAACCCGCCAGATGGGATGCCTCCCACCAAGCGGGGCACTCAACACAACCAACCATTCCTCGCATCAAGCCCAAAGCACCTTGGGCGCACGGCTAATCAAGCCCCGAAGAAAAGGGACCCTCATAGCACTCTAAGGCCGTGTCCCCCTATATGCCGACTACAAAAGTTCCACCCTGCGCTGGGCTCGCAAAAACATGCATGCGGCAAATAGAAAGCACGAACTAAATGAGATGATTTGGACGAGATGCGAATCAGGTCAAGTTGAGGGGGGCGCCCATACTCGCTTCCCAAATGCGGGTAGTGCGCTCATCATGGATCAGTAGACAAGACCCCTTTCCTATTAGGGTCGACACTAGCAGGCTTCAAAACCTCTCATGGGCCTCCTGCCGGTGCCTTATCATCAAATTATTATTATTACCATTAGCAATTAACAGGATTGATTACTTAACATCGAGCCCCGGTACAAATAATAAGATAGTAAAAGCAGTAACCGACAACAGACTCGAGTAAAAGCAACCCTAAGCATGCTAGATAAGAACAGGCACAAGCAAAGGCTGTAGGTATGGAGGTGAGGCGGTATCATTGGTTCAGGGTATCATGTGATAGGTTCGGAGAACAAGCAACGATACATAGGGCTAGCAAAAATAGACAAAAAGGATAGTATCGACAACAAGTGTGGAAAGGAAACTCGATGAGTCATGTGAGTGATAACTTGCCTGGCAGCTCAGTATCGTACTGGGCTAGGTCCTGAGAAGTGGTGTCGTAAGGATCGTCGGTCTCAACGTAGTCGTCGTCTAACCGAGAAGAAGCAAACAAACAAAACAGATATGTAAACAAACATTGACATGGCATTGTGCACAATCAATTATGATGCATGACAATTTAATATATGCAACAAAATAAAC
Organism: Alopecurus myosuroides; assembly: GCA_028641055.1. Classification (NCBI taxonomy): domain Eukaryota; kingdom Viridiplantae; phylum Streptophyta; class Magnoliopsida; order Poales; family Poaceae; genus Alopecurus; species Alopecurus myosuroides. The sequence goes on from CM054060.1 coordinate 260,578,910, forward strand.
TATTTGATATGATAACACAATTTAAATGGACTGATATGCAACTGTGAGTTGCATATGAAAAGCCCATGGAATTTGGTTAGTTTATTTGTTTTCCAACTAATCAACAGGTGATAATGGTTTAGTATGATGCATGCAAAAGGAAAACAGCAAAATAACAACATTAGAACCAAATTAGAATAGCTTGTAGCAATTTAGAAGTTTGTTATTAACTTAGGAAAATTTTGGGTGCATTAAAGGTATCACACAAGTAGTTGTTGTTTTCAACCTTTTAAAATGTTCAAAACAAATAACAAGGTTGATATTTGAAAAGAACATCAAATTCTGGTTGGATTACATGTTTCACATTTTGAAATTGGACTTTGGATTATTTAATTATGAATTAAACAAAATTAAACAATTTTTAATTGAATTAAACATGGTTTAAATAGTTTAGGCAATTTAAATTGTTCAAACCAGAAAACAAAATTTATATTTGAATAGAGCATTCAAAAAGGTGTGAAAAACATATTTTAGTTGAATTATTTGAAACAGTATGAATTAGTTAGGAATTATTTCAAATTGCATTTGAATTATTTGGATTTGAATTTAAATTGCATTTTGAAAATTCAAAACAGAACACAAATTGCATATTTGAATAGATTATAAAATTTAGATCAAGTTTCATATAAAGTTTGAATTTATTGGACTTATAAAATAAAAGATATGGAATTTTGAAGTTTCTATTTAAATCTGATATTTAAAAAGAATTTGGATTTTCTGGAATACGCAGAAACCCTTTTTGTACCACACTGGCACCTACCCGCGCCCACTGCCGTGTGGGCCAGAGGCCAGCGTGGCGCACGCGCGCACGCGTGGCAGGGCCAGTCACCGACTGGTGGGCCTGCGCGCTCGGAGATGCAAAACCCGAAAAAAGGTTTGTGCTTGCGGGGGCTCGAACCCGCAACCACACGTTGCGCGCAACAAGTGCAGTACCAGTGCGCTGTGCTCAGTCAGTTGGCAAGGAAACATGCGCAGCCAAGGTATCGTTCATCAGCAGAAGTTAACTGAATTTAACTGACGAAGATCATCTCCTCGACTGACAGAAAAAGACGCCGGCGATGATCTATCGTGGATGATGCGCTCGTGGTTGCTGCGGTTGGATGCGGTGGACGTGCACGGTGCGGTGGCGATTGCGAACAACAGAGAGGGAGGAGGGGACGGTGGCCTCACCGGCGTTGTAGCGGGAAGCAGAGGATCGGGGGAGCTCCCGCGGTGGCGACGGCGTGGTCGTGGACGGCGTCGCCGTTCCAGTCGATGGCGAGCTCCACTGTGGTGTCCAAACAGAAGAGGAGGGAGTGGGTGGTCGATCTTGGTAGCTAGGTGGGGTGTTGGCTGTCCATGGCGACGGCGGTGTGCACGGATTCAGAGCGGCGGACTTCCGGTGGGCGACAGAGGAGAAAACCGGCGAGGGAGAGGGAAAACGGCGGCGATCGCGAGGGCTAGGTGGGTGGCTAGGGTTAGGGCTGCGGCGCGCGCCCTAGGGGGTCTAAATAGGGTGCTGCAGGGGCTCCTGGCCGTCGACGCAGCGTCGCTGCCGCCGTGGCGTGCTCCGATGCGCGCCGTACGGGGAGAAGACGCGGGGATGTGCGAGCACGAATCTCAGCGCACCCCGAAACGGTAAGTGAGGGGGGTGCGCGGGCTGGGCTGCTGCTTGCGCGTAGGGCTTAGGTTGGGCTGGGCCAAAAGCTTATCTGCCGCTCGCTTTCTTCTTTATTCTTTTCTGGTTTTTATTTTTTTTTGTAAATTGCTTTTGGAACAAAATTGTTAAGGTTTTATTTGAGGAAAAATCTAGAAAATTTAGGTTAAGCTTTTTAGTTAAATAGAAACCACATTATCAACTTGGATTTCAAAAATGAAATTTTAAAATCATAGTTAGTGTTTGAAATCAAATTTGGGGTATTTTCATATTAAATTTATTTATTGAAAACAAACATTTGAATAGGGTTACCCCTAGGTTGTTTAAACATGATTTTACAATTTCAAAGTGTGGTGAAATTGATGGATTCAAAACAAGTACTGATTTGAACTTGGTTTGAAATTTAAAAGGTGATTTGAGAATTATTGTTTGAAATATTGGTTGGATTTAAAGCAACAATTTAATAAGTGAGAAAAGGAATAACATGGTTGTTCTTAGTTGTTATTTTTATTCCAAAGTTGTAACATAGCAAGTATGAAAGCAATGTTTGAAAAAGATTTGAATTTGAGTTGTGAAAACAAGATAAAAACAAATGCAAACAATAAATAAACATGATGCCATGATGCATTGCTTGAAATTAAACAAGGAATCAAACATTCTAAGGGTTGTTTTCATACTTGGATGTTACAAAACGCCCCCCCTTGAAGGAATCGCGCCCCGAGATTCCCTACTGAGAAGTGAAAAGGTCCGGATACTTCTTGCGAAGATCCTCTTCGGTCTCCCACGTTGCCTCTTTATCGGAATGATGCGACCATTGGACTTTCAAGAACTTGGTGCTCTTGTTGCGAGTCTTACGCTCGGTCTCATCGAGAATACGAATAGGGTGCTCCTCATAAGACAGATCATCTTGCAGCTCAATGGAATCATGATCAACTGCACGATCTGGGTCTTTGAAACACTTCTTGAGTTGTGACACGTGGAAAACATCGTGCACCTTGGATAGTTTTTCTGGAAGTTCAAGACGATAAGCATTCTCTGCACGTCTTGAGAGGATGTTGAAAGGACCAATGTATCTTGGTGCAAGCTTTCCTTTCACACCAAAACGATGAGTGCCTCTGAGGGGAGTTACACGGAGATATGCCTTATCACCAGGTGCATAGACCATATCCCTGTGCTTGCTATCATAATAGCTCTTCTGACGAGACTGAGCAATCCTAAGATTGTCACGAATGATACGAACTTTCTCCTCGGCTTCCTTAACAATGTCAGGGCCTAAGAGTGAACGTTCACCAGCTCCAGACCAATTGATTGGACTCCTGCATCTGCGACCATACAGTGCCTCAAAAGGTGCCATGCCTAGGCTTGCCTGGTAGCTGTTGTTGTAGGAGAATTCAGCATATGGAAGGCAATCCTCCCATTTCATGCCAAATGAGATACCACATGCTCTGAGCATATCCTCGAGAATCTGATTGACTCTTTCGACTTGCCCCTGAGACTGAGGGTGATAAGCTGTGCTGAACAGAAGTTTAGTGCCCAAAGCTTCTTGAAAGCTTTTCCAGAAATGAGAAGTGAAGATGCTTCCACGGTCTGAGCTTATTTCCAATGGTACACCATGAAGAGGAACAATCCTTGCTGTGTAGAGCTCTGCTAACTGGCTAGCTGAGATAGTTTCCTTGACAGCAAAGAAGTGAGCAACCTTAGTGAGACGATCAATAACAACGAAGATTGCATCGTTGCCTTTCCTGGACTTTGGAAACCCAGTAACGAAGTCCATTTCAATCATGTCCCATTTCCAGTCAGGAATTTTCAGAGGTTGGAGTAGACCTGCTGTCTTTTGATGGACTGCTTTAACACGTTGACAAACGTCGCATTCAGAAACGTATTGAGCAATTTCACGTTTCATGCCAGACCACCAGTACAGAGTCTTAAGATCCTGGTACATCTTTGTACTTCCAGGGTGAATGGATAGAGGAGTTTCATGAGCCTCCTTGAGAATGATATCCTTGAGACTTTGAATCTGAGGAACTGCAATGCGTCCTTCAAAGAACACAGTTCCCTTGTCATCAATTGAGAAGGACTTGAATTTATCACTGCCCTCCTTGATTTGCTCTACCATCTTCTTGATTTCATTATCACGAAGTTGTTCAGAACGAATCTTGTCCTCGAGAGTTGGGCTGGCTGTCAAGCTAGCAAGGTATCCTTCAGGAACAAGACCAAGGTTTAGCTTCTGGAATTCCTCATGAAGTGGAGGTTGGCTTTCCATGATCATGAGATTATTGCAATAGGATTTGCGACTGAGAGCATCGGCCATAACATTAGCCTTGCCTGGAGTGTAAGAAATGGTGAGATCAAAGTCTTTAATCTTCTCAATCCATCTCCTTTGCCTGAGGTTCAGATCTGGCTGAGTGAAGATGTATTTCAGACTCTTATGATCGGAAAAGATTTCAGTTTTGTTACCCAACAAGTATTGTCTCCATTTCTTGAGGGCAAACACAACTGCTGCAAGTTCAAGATCATGAGTGGGATAGTTTTGCTCATGTGGGTTCAACTGACGTGAAGCATAAGCCACAACTTGACGTTCTTGCATAAGAACTGCTCCTAGGCCTTGGAGAGATGCATCACAGAATATTTGGAAAGGTTTGGTAGTATCTGGGCCAACCAGAACAGGTGTGGAAGTGAGTTTAGCTTTCAGGAGGTTGAAACTCTCATCACATTGTGGAGTCCAAACGAACTTTTTGTCCTTCTTTGTGAGATCAGTGAGAGGTTTGGCAATCTTGGAAAAGTTTTGGACGAAACGACGGCAATAGCTAGCCAAGCCAAGAAAGCTTCTGACTTGCTTCACCGTCTTAGGGGGTTTCCAATCAACAATTGCCTTAACCTTTTCAGGATCAATGGCAATGCCTTTGGCAGAGATTATATGACCAAGATATGCAACTTCTGGAATCCAGAACTCACATTTGGAATACTTGGCATATAGACGATGCTCGCGAAGTTTCATGAGAGTGAGACGAAGGTGTTCTCCATGCTCTTCCTCGGATTTTGAGTAGACTAGGATGTCATCAAGATATACCACAACGAACTTGTCGAGGTATTCATGGAAGACAGAATTCATGAGTCTTGAGAACGTTGCCGGTGCATTGGTGAGACCAAAGGACATGACGGTGAATTCATATAGACCGTAACGAGTGGTGAAGGCTGTTTTTGGAATATCTTCCTTTCTGATCTTTATCTGATGGTAACCCATCCTCAAGTCCAACTTTGAGAATATTGAGGCTCCAGCAAGTTGATCAAAAAGGTCGTCGATACGAGGAAGTGGATACTTGTTCTTGATGGTTTTCTCGTTGAGAGGACGATAGTCAACCACGAGTCTTTTTGTTTGATCCTTCTTGGCAACAAACAGAGTTGGGCAACCCCAAGCGGAGGAACTAGGCTGAATGTAACCTTTTTCCATGTACATATCGATTTGCTCCTTCAACAATTTCAGTTCAGGAGGAGCTATCTTGTATGGATGCTTAGAGATTGGAGCAGTACCTGGCTCAAGCTCGATCACGAACTCAACTGCTCTGTCCGGAGGCATCCCTGGCAATTCTTCTGGAAAGACGTCAGGGAATTCACAAACCACCGGAACATTTTCAATTTCAGGAAGGGGTTTGGCATCGAGGTTGAACAGCTGAACAGAACTTGATCCATATGGAGAATAGACTATCTGGCCTGAAGTGTGAGAGAGAGTTATTGACTTTTGAGCACAGTCAATTTTAGCTTTGTGGGTCTTCAACCAATCCATACCCAGAATGACATCAATGTCAGAATTTCCCAGCAACATGAGTGAAGCAAGGAATATGCGTCCTCCAATTAGGATCTCGTTGTCCATGCTTATCTTGGAAGTAATCATTTGCGGTCCCGGAGAGTGCACAGTCATTTGATTGCTTAGTGGAACCAGAGCTAGTTGTATGCTTTTGCAAAGATCTTTGACACAAAGGAATGCGATGCTCCAGTATCAAACAACACTTTAGCTGGATAGAGTTTACGGGTAATATACCGAGAACGACGTCAGCGGCTTCCTCAGCTTTGTCGGCCTTGATATGGTTCACCCTCGCGTTCCTCCCGACAGGCCTGTTGTTGGTGTTGAAGGCTTTAGCCGGGGGAGCACGAACCATAGCCTGGTTGGTGTTGGGGCGAGGAGGTGGAGGTAGCTGCCTCTGAGTGCACTTATCAGCGTAGTGTCCAGTCTCCTTGCACTTGTAGCAAGTGACGACACGAGGAGGACCTGGCCTTGGCTGCCCCATTGGAATCCTCTGACCCTGCATCTGAGATGGGTTGGGCGGGCGGGGACCAAAGCCTGGAGCAGCTTGGGCATTTGGAGCCCGAGTGACAGCACCATTTGGCACCCAGATGCGGCGCTTCTGCGGAGGGGTGGTCATGTTGGAGGAGGAACCACCCTCGCGCGAGTGCTTGCGGGACTCTTCGAACGCCTTGCGCCCATTCTCCTCATTGAGCGCGGTGTTCACGAGCTCAACGAAGTCCTTGCACCTGATGTTGGTGAGAGCGTACTTCAGTTCCGGGTTAAAGCCTCGGCGGAACCTTGCCATCTTCTTGGTCTCGGTGGACACTTCGTCACCAGCGTACCGAGCGAGGCGATTGAACTCGTTCTGGTAGCCGAGGACGTCCAGCTTGCCCTGTCTGAGAGAGCAGAATTCCTCACGCATCCTTTCCATGAGACCATCCGGGATGTGGTGCTTCAGGAAGGCATCCTTGAAACATCCCCAGGTGATAGGATAGCCAGCTCTCATGGTCTGGTAGTTCTCCCACCAAGTAGCTGCCTGACCCTTCAGTAGGTAGGTTGCATACTTGACCTTATCTTCCTCAGCAACATGAGCAATCTCCAGAGCCCTGTTGATCTCCCTGATCCAGTCATCAGCATCCAGAGGCTCACGTGTTGCCACGAAAGCCCTCGGACCCACGCTCAGAAACTCCTTGATACTGACTCGCGGAGCATTCTGGTTGTTGTGCTGGTTAGCCTGGATCTGGGCCATCTGAGTCACCACTTGGGTCATCTGAGCCAACAGTTCCCCCATTGGTGGTGGCGGAGGCGGGGTGTTCCTGGTTGGAGGCATCCTGAACAGAAATGCATTTTAGCACAACAATACAACAGGATAGACTTGGTAACCGAAAGATAGATTATTCCGACGCATGAATAGATAACCAACAGGTACATCATCACATGTTCAAATACATCAGAATATCCAACAGACCAACACATGGTTCGAAAGACAAGGATAACTAAACATAGCTAGGAGCGGATACATCGGTACTCCCATGCTCATCACGAAGGACGGCGGTGAGTAGTACGACGAGATATACGGTGAGGAGGAACCCCACGGAAGTAGGTATCACGACGATCCCTGTAGATAGGAAATGCTCTGAGAGCGACTCTCGGAGTGGTGAAGTAGAAGGCATCCTCTTCCTGTGCTCCATATCGAGGGATCCCCGTGTAACCTGCACCGAGGTGGAGTAGTGGACCTCTGACCGGCTCGTAACCTCCAGCATCTGGTAACGGAAGACCAGCTGACTGAACGATACGTGCAAAGCGCTCGTCTCCAACAAAGTCTGTGGTGTACGTCGCCAGACGGGTGAGAGCAAGGTGGAGCTGCTCCCTGACTGAGGCTAACTCCTGAGAAAGTGCGGAAACAGCTGCGTCACTGTGCCTCACGAACTGGGCAGTAGTGTGCAGCCTGGAGCTATCAGACTCGTAGGTATCTAGGTCGCGGTGGTCAGTGAAGTGAACTCCCGCTGCCGTGATGTAACCACGGGGGATGTGACGATAACTGGAATCATCAAACCCCCAGTAGTCAGCACGTAGAACGGTGAGACTCACGTACGCTGCCTGCTGCACGGCCATATCCACTGTGGAACCTACTGCCTCGTACTGGTGAACAAAGCTCCTGCCATCATCCGACAGAATGTAGACGATAGCTCGGTAGAAAGTCTGCTCGAACTCGCGCTGGTGCTCGTAGACCTGGTACTCTGGTGTCCAACGGAACCCCAGATAGGTAACCATATCCCTCAGCATCTCCGGATAACCGGCGGTGTCCTCACAGCGAGTCATCCTAACCACCTGCGGGTAGAACCTGAGATCCATCTGCAGATGATCGGGAAAGGTTTTGATTAGGCTCCGGTAGATGAAAAGGATGTGGAACTCAACAAGGTTCAATGGACGATAAGAATGTTGAAAGAACATGATATCGAAGCAACACTGGGAAACTTTGACCAAAAGTCCTGAGGTACTAAGGAGAACCCAAAACACGTGAAATCCTAACTTGAAAGTTTAGGTGAGAACAGAAAACACGTTGCACTTCCTTACCAGAAAAGGGTGGGTGGGTGGGGAAAGAAGAAAAATGACAGAATTCCTACTCTCACGTTTCAATTTTCCTATATAGCTACAAAATAGTTTCTAGACTCAACTGCGACCAGTAAAAGGGATCCTACAGGCAGACAGGCTCTGATACCATTTGTCGCACCCTGACTTCTAAGGGATACTCACCGCACGAACTGGATAGCAGATGCTTGGATTATGGGGCATAACTGCTCCCACGTCCCAGCTTCCTGGTAGGCCTGCGCTTATGCGCGACAACACAAGCTCTGCTATTCCACCGTCGATGTAAACTATCCACTAGAAATCACAGGCACTACCATTGACGTACTTCATAACAAACACGCACTGTACGTCAACAGTTTGGAACGAATGATAATCACAACATATCTCTAAGACACAAAAGATTGAAATAAAGTTGCAACTGGCCTTCATTAAGGCAGAAATAGCAAACACAATCATCCAGAGGACACATGTCCCAACATGTCATTCATTACATCAGCGGAAGCAAACAAAGGTGTCTGAGTACAGACAAAACTGAAGGCTTAAGAAGCCGGAGGAAATAAAACAAACGAAGCCCATCCACGAAGGTTCTGGATCCTGCCCTGGTCCAGCTATCTACTCGTCTGCAGCGTCGTCAAACTCCACGAAGTAGCCGTCCTGGGAAGCATCGTAGCCGTAGTCGTACTCTGCGTAAACCACAGCCCCAACGGGGTCAGTACATCCAAGTACTGGCAAGCAAGACTCACAGTTCATCAAAGAGTTACCCGTCAACACAAGCATAGATGCTTGGGATCAACGGAAAGAAGGGGGTGTTATAAAGTTGCTGCTGGCTGCGCTAACCAACTACAGAAGATAACTACAAGTTCCGGCTAACAGAATAAGATGAGATCGAGGATTGTAACCAACTGAAAGGTAACTTCAACCAAACCCATCCTGGATCTCGCCCCTTATCCAAAGAAGCAATCCGAGGATAACTCACACAGTTATGATAAAGTGGATCAAATTGTTGTGTGAATAGCCTATTACTAGTCAGGTTATTAAACAGTGGGTGAATCATGATTGATCATTAAGTTGAAGTTGTCCTGAGTACTTGTTAGCCAGTACTTTCACCAAGTAATCCATAACCGCGGAAAACACGGCTTCTCGAGAAGATTATCCCTGCAGGGTTGCACCAATTTGGCCGTACACTCATGAATATCCCGCCAGATGGGATGCCTCCCACCAAGCGGGGCACTCAACACAACCAACCATTCCTCGCATCAAGCCCAAAGCACCTTGGGCGCACGGCTAATCGAGCCCAGAAGAAAATGGACCCTCATAGCACTCTAAGAACGTGTCCCCCTATATGCCGACTACAAAAGTTCCACCCTGCGCTGGGCTCGCAAAAACATGCATGCGGCAAATAGAAAGCACGAACTAAATGAGATGATTTGGACGAGATGCGAATCAGGTCAAGTTGAGGGGGGCGCCCATACTCGCTTCCCAAATGCGGGTAGTGCGCTCATCATGGATCAGTAGACAAGACCCTTTTCCTATTAGGGTCGACACTAGCAGGCTTCAAAACCTCTCATGGGCCTCCTGCCGGTGCCTTATCATCAAATTATTATTATTACCATTAGCAATTAACAGGATTGATTAATTAACATCGAGCCCCGGTACAAAAATAATAAGATAGTAAAAGTAATAACCGACAACAGACTCGAGTAAAAGCAACCCTAAGCATGCTAGATAAGAACAGGCACAAGCAAAGGCTGTAGGTATGGAGGTGAGGCAGTATCATTGGTTCAGGGAATCATGTGATAGGTTCGGGGAACAAGCAACGATACGTATGGCTAGCAGTAATAGACAAAAGGATAGTATCGACAACAAGTGTAGAAAGGAAACTCGATGATTCATGTGAGTGATAACTTGCCTGGCAGCTCAGTATCGTACTGGGCTAGGTCCTGAGAAGTGGTGTCGTAAGGATCGTCGGTCTCAACGTAGTCGTCGTCTAACCGGGAAGAAGCAAACAAACAAAACAGGTATGTAAACAAACATTGACATGGCATTGTGCACAATCAAATATGATGCATGACAATTTAATAGATGCAACAAGATAACTAGTTGATATGATAACACAATTTAAATGGACTGATATGCAACTGTGAGTTGCATATGAAAAGCCCATGGAATTTGGTTAGATTATTTGTTTTCCAACTAATCAACAGGTGATAATGGATTAGCATGATGCATGCAACAGGATAACAGCAAAATAACAACATTAGAACCAAATTAGAAAAGGTGGTAGCAATTTAGAAGTTTGTTATTATTTTAGGAAAATTTTGGGTGCATTAAAGGTAACACACAAGTAGTTGTTGTTTTCAACCATTTAAAATATTCAAAACAAATAACAAAGTTGATATTTGAAAAGAACATTAAATTCTGGTTGGATTACATGTTTCACAATTTGAAATTGGACTTTGGATTATTTATTTATGAATTAAACAAAACTAAACAATTTTTAATTTGAGTTAAACATGATTTAAATAGTTTAGGCAATTTAAATTGTTCAAACCATAAAACAAAGTTTATATTTGAATAGAGCATTCAAAAAGGTGTGAAAAACATATTTTAGTTGAATTATTTGAAACCAGTATGAATTAGTTATGAATTATTTCAAATTGCATTTGAATTATTTGGATTTGAATTTAAATTGCATTTTGAAAATTCAAAACAGAACACAAATTGCATATTTGGATAGATTAGGAAATTTAGATCAAGTTTCATATAAAGTTTGAATTTATTGGACTTATAAAATAAAAGATATGGAATTTTGAAGTTTCTATTCAAATCTGTTTATTAAAAGAATTTGTAATTTTTTTTAGAAATGTGCAGAATCCTTTTTGTACCACACTGGCACCTACCCGCGCCCACTGCCGTGTGGGCCAGAGGGCCAGCGTGGCGCACGCGCGCCCGCGTGGCAGGGCCAGTCACCGACTGGTGGGCCTGCGCGCTCGGAGATGCAAAACCCGAAAAAAGGTTTGTGCTTGCGGGGGCTCGAACCCGCAACCACACGTTGCGCGCAACAAGTGCAGTACCAGTGCGCTGTGCTCAGTCAGTTGGCAAGGAAACATGCGCAGCCAAGGTATCGTTCATCAGCAGAAGTTAACTGAATTTAACTGACGAAGATCATCTTCTCGACTGACAGAGAAAAGACGCCGGCGATGATCTATCGTGGATGATGCGCTCGTGGTTGCTGCGGTTGGATGCGGTGGACGTGCACGGTGCGGTGGCGATTGCGATCAACAGAGAGGGAGGAGGGGACGGTGGCCTCACCGGCGTTGTAGCGGGAAGCAGAGGATCGGGGGAGCTCCCGCGGTGGCGACGGCGTGGTCGTGGACGGCGTCGCCGTTCCAGTCGATGGCGAGCTCCACTGTGGTGTCCAAACAGAAGAGGAGGGAGTGGGTGGTCGATCTTGGTAGCTAGGTGGGGTGTTGGCTGTCCATGGCGACGGCGGTGTGCACGGATTCAGAGCGGCGGACTTCCGGTGAGGGGTTACAGAGAGAGGAGATCGCGGCGAGGGAGAGGGAAAACGGCGGCGATCGCGAGGGCTAGGTGGGTGGCTAGGGTTAGGGCTGCGGCGCGCGCCCTAGGGGGTCTAAATAGGGTGCTGCAGGGGCTCCTGGCCGTCGACGCAGCGTCGCTGCCGCCGTGGCGTGCTCCGATGCGCGCCGTACGGGGAGAAGACGCGGCGATGTGCGTGCACGCATCTCAGCGCACCCCGAAACGGTAAGTGAGGGGGGGTGCGCGGGCTGGGCTGCTGCTTGCGCGTAGGGCTTAGGTTGGGCTGGGCCAAAAGCTTATCTGCCGCTCGCTTTTCTTCTTTATTCTTTTCTGTTTATTATTTTTTTTTTGCATTTTGCTTTTGGAACAAAATTGTTAAGGTTTTATTTGAGGAAAAATCTAGAAAATTTAGGTTAAGCTTTTTAATTAAATAGAAACCACATTATCAACTTGGATTTCAAAAATGAAATTTTAAAATCCTAGTTGGTGTTTGAAACCAAATATGGGGGAATTTTCATATTTAATTTCTTTATTGAAAACAACATTTGAATAGGGTTACCCCTAGGTTTAAAACATGATTTTAGAATCACAAAGTGTGGTGAATTTTGATGGGTTCAAAATAAGTACTGATTTGAACTTGGTTTGAAATTTAAAAGGGGATTTGAGAATTATTGATTGGAATATTGGTTGGATTTAAGCAACAATTTTAATAATTGAGAAACAAGGAAAACATGGTTGTATTTAGTTGTTATTTGTATTCCAAAATTGTAACATAGCAAGTACGAAAGCAATGTTTGAAAAAGATTTAAATTTGAGTTGTGAAAACAAGATAAAACAGATAGAAAACAATGCAATCAAAAGTAAACATGATGACATGATGCATTGCTTGAAAGTAAACAAGAAATCAAACATTCTAAGGGTTGTTTTCATACTTGGATGTTACACAGCGGGGTGCCCAGCCCCAAACTTGATTACAACAAATTATCTTCACTATTTTTTCCTCTGATTTATCATTCAAAGCATGATTGTGTTAAACTAAAGAGAAGAGGGATGATCTGCTGATTTCAGTTAGCGTACTTCAATGGGAGCCTCTCTTGTAAGGTCTAGTTGACTTGTGACGTACTGTATTTTATGTTTGCCATTCATTGACATAAACGACTCTGTTTATCAAATAAAAATCTCTAGCACATGAGTTAATCCATGCTTCCCTATGCGAAGGGCCTATATTTTACTTTTATGTTGAGTCAGTAAACCTACTCCTTTCTATCTTAAGCAAGCATTTGAGTTATTCTGATACATCCATATATATGTCGATTTACTCAATCATGTCCTTTAATCTTCCTTATTTAGTACAAATGTTTTTATCTGAATGAATACCAGTTTGAAAGTTATCAATGATTACAAAGATATTGTTATGATTGAGCATGCTAAACTTTTCAATATAAGCTCTAATATAAAGACTCTGATCGAAAGATAAGTACAATCTGTAAATTTTTCTCTGACCAAGAACGAAGTTTGCCTTCACCAATTTTGATTTCCTTTTTGCACCTCTATTATCACTCCATTTACTTGTTTCAAGTTAAATTATATGTGAGATAATTGCTTGCTAGAATGAATAGTGTATTGATAGATGTGATTCTTCTTGTCCGTATTTTATTTATCGACACCTCACTCCATAAACCTATGGTCATGTTTACCGAGTTCAGTTTCGCTTGGGTACAAGCGAGGTCTAAGCTTGGGCTCATCACTATTTTGCTACGTCCATTTTGATCACTATTTTATAATGTTATTTTTTGTTATTCATCGATATATTTCATATTATGATGCGTTACTTATGTTATTTCATCTTATTTTTCATGTTTAATAATTATTGGAGAACAAACACCGGGAACAGGAATCTAATGGAAAAAAGCATCGTCAAGACACCCTATTCCAGCAGATCAGAAGAAGAGGGGGGTACCATAGAGGTCTTAGAAGTCCAGAGGAGGAAGCTATCCAGAAGGGGAGACATAGGGGGGCCACCAGGGGCCTACACCGTAGGGTGGCGCGCCCCTGGCCGCGCCGCCAGGGGGTGTGGCCACTCTGGCCCACCCTGGTTGACCCCTTTCGCGTACTTCACCCCCAGGGAACCCTAAGCCCGAGAACATCATCGACGAAATATTCCTCTGCCGCCTCGAGGCGGAATACAACAGAGAGAGAAAAGCTCTCCTGCAGGGAGAAATCTGCCTGGGAAATTCCTCCCCGGAGAGGGGAAATCGTTGCCATCGTCACCGTCATCACTCTGGGCTTCATCAAGATCATCATCGTCCTCACCACCAGCACTATCACCCTCACCGTCCAGCTTCATCCCGTTGTAACGATTAGGGGTCTTTATCGTTGTTTTCCACTAGATCTCTCTCCCGGTGTGGATTACTTGTTAGTAGTTGATGCTTGTGATATTTATCGGTGTTTGCACTTTATGACCAGATTGTTATTTACCATTATATCACCTCTAATTATGATCCATATGATGTCTCGTGAGTAGTTCGTTTAGATCTTGAGGACATGGGAGAAGTCATGATGTTAGTAGTGGAATTATGTTGAAGTCATATCTATATGGTTTGATATTTAAGTTGAGGTGTTATTCTTCTAGTGGTGTCATGTGAACATAGACTACATGACACTTCACATTTATGGTCCTAGGAGGATGCATTATGTATTTGGCTACCAATTGTAGGGTTGCCTGAGTGACAGAAACCTAAACCCCCGTTAGGATACCGATGCACGAGGGAGTGTAGGATCCCGGAGTTTAAGGTTGTGGTTAGATTTATCTTAATTACTTCTTGTATTTGCGGATGCTTGCAGGTGGTTTAATCACAAGTATGTATTAGTCCTAGTTGGGCGGTGCATTATCATAGGTTCACCCACACAACACCTATCAAAAAAATAAATATTAATAACCTGTATGAAGCGAAAACACTTGATGAGATTCCCATGTGTCCTAGAGAACGTTTAGTCACCATAAGTAAAACAACCGGCTTGTCCTTTGCTCTCAAAAGGATTGGGCCACTCGTTACAATTATTATTACTATTATTTATTTACTCGCACTTTATTTATCTGCTATATCTAAAACCACCAAAAACCTGTTTGCTAGTGTTTAAAGTGAATTCTCTATCCAACCTGCTTGTCAACACCTTCTGCCCCTCACTGGGTTTGACACACTTATTTATTTTTCTTTCTATTTTCCTTCTTTTCTTTTACTAGTAGCCGTGCACATGCAACGCACGTCTTCAAAAATATAAATGTCATTTCTAATTTAGCAAGTTTTATTTTCAACAGAGCAATAATTTCATAACTAAAACGTACAATCATGTGTGAAAAACCTGCAATGCATACATCTTGTCATTTGAAATCCACAAAGAACAAAAATATTAGTTACCATTTGCTAAAAATTGCAATTAATTAACAGTTCAAAGCTACAATTAAAAACCAAATTATAAGTAACATAACATCATCCACTATTTCATTTCATGAAGATCCATCTCTTTATGCGATCAATAACTCCTCGTTCCACATAAGGAATATTGTTTATTGCCTCATTGTCTTGAAACTTCAGGATATGTACCAAAAATCTTTTTTTCAACTCAAAACCATCCTGCATATGTATTATATACAACATTGTCATATAAAGTTCATCTTTAAACTGTAGCAAATGAGTATGGTTCAGAATATTCACCGTGGATATCGGAAAAAAACGACTTTCCATCGCACCATGAGTGCATTAGATTAAAAACTAAATAACCAGAGAGAGCACTGCATACATATGAAATTTCACATTGAGCGTTGAGCAAATCAAGTAAGGTTATATTAAAGTGAAAAACTTCATACTGGTGCGAGTTTGTCGGAACAACAGGGACTTTGCGTCCCCATTTGGAGATATCGACCTTCCATTCAGGTTTATGTTATTGCAAATTTCCATATTTTTTAATATATGCACACCCCAAGTCGGTCTCGGAAGCGGGTCCAGAATATAGATAATTTTCTTCTTTGTGTCCAACACGAACAATATAAATATGCCAAGAATGTCATAAGGCAGGAAAATCTGTAATAAAATGTTTACAGATAATAAATAAATCACCTTGAGACAGAATGAAGCACTCTCATGACTAAAGTAATAAACTCTCACCGTGCCACATTCTTATATATGATATTCCCTGCTATTAGGCCAGCTATGAAATAACTTTGCTAGCTGGTCAAAATCAATCCTTCCACGACCACTTGAATCTCGTGCAAAATGAGACATTGTCTAAAATAATAATAGTAAACATTAGCAATATGAGAAAAAATATATGTAGGAAATTAAAATAACTTACACAAAAGTTTAGATCCATGTAGTGAGCTGGAATGTCACGAAAAAATTGGATCTCATGGCACGCGAGTATGCGCACAACCATATTGAAGCAATCAACATCCATATATTCATCCATCTTCAATATGTTTTTTATTTGTCTCAAATTGGGGAAAAGTGGCTAAATAGAAAGGTGGAGAATGGTCTTAAGCAACAAATTCACGAAAAAATCGACATATCAACAGATCGGTCAAAATCTCTTTTGAGGCTATTTTTGGTGAAATTTTTGAATTAAGGGTTGGGGAAGAAATTTTTTGGTGGAAAGGGGGATTGTGGGGGTCGAATTTGTGGCAATCTAGCTGCTGATACCAGATGATGGAGGGGTTAACCTCTTGGGTGGCAAGATCTTCACGAATCGACCATGAACACGAAGAACGAACGATGAACACGAGAGGGGAATCGAGGGGATATCGTGGGGAAACAAGGGGAGATAACTAGTAAGAAATAAAGAACCCAAATCTCCCGTCAACTAAGTCGCAACGGCCGCCTACGGGACGATGGATCCAACCGAACTCACCTTTTCGGAAACCCCTTCGCACCCGTGGCCGGTCCACCATGCCAATAGAACCTCAAGGATTAGTTGAGGAAGATTGTAAATTCCTTATAATCCCAATGGGAAAGGATAGGAAACTCGGTGAATCTTGATACGATTCTACATACAAATCACGGGAGTATGCTTGATACGGTCCTAGGTACAAATCATAGGAGTAGCCTCACAAGAGGGGGTAAGGAGCAAAACTAACAAGTCTAAATTGATCTCTAACCCTAGATCTAGTCCAAGGGACTCCTTATATAGCCAAGGGGGTAGGTGAGTGACGAAGATATGGATCCTGGACCCTGCGGATAAGGACACCTCATCTCAGGCCCAAGGTTAAGGCCCAAGAAGAGGAGCCCTTGGAATACTCCAGAAGGCCCACGTGAAGCCCACCCGCACTAACTTGCGGGTTAAGCTAGGAAACATGTAACCGACCTAGTTAAAGTTCGAGTCCTCCCGGATAGGATTCGAGACCTGGCCATCTATATAAGGCCAGGAGAGCCCCCGGAAGAGGACCAAGCAATACCGCACGACCAAAAGCCTTGAACTCGAGACCTACTCTCGATTCGAGCACCACCATTGTAACCGATCTAATCATCAATACAGATCGACAGAGGCAGGAGTAAGGGTTTTACCTCTACGAGGGCCCCGAACCTGGGTAAATCTCGCCCTTGTCTAGCCGACGATTCCACCAGCGCTCATGGGTTCTCCTAATCGAAACCCGATAGGTTCACCGAAGGGATTTGTTGAGTCAGGGATTCGACAATTGGCACCGTCTGTGGGAACGGCGGGCGCTGGATCACCGGCATCTTCGGCTTCATCGACAACTGACACCCGTTGGAAACCATCGACTACGGCTCCGAACAATCCTATACGGATCGGATCTGTTGTGGTCACGCCTCACTCGCCGGAATCGCACCCGGTATTCGAAGATCTGGAGAAGAGCGTCACCTTGACGTTTGGGAGCCTCAAGTTCGTGACGAACAGGGACGGAATCCTCCACTTCTTGGACGAATCAGAATCTGAATCTGGAGCCGTCAACTCGCGCTTCCCTCTGGAGAAAAGTGGCGAATCCATCCGCTTCAACACAAACGACTACCACACCCTCTCGACAGAGGAACCATCTCGGGTACAAAGAGCTCTCCAATCTGCGCCTAGGACGCACAGGCCACGACTGGCCCAAGTCTGCATGGCAGGATCGGAACAGCCTCCGGAAACCGAACTCAGCGCAACAGAGCGCAACATAATCGGCGTCTCGCGGGAGGCCTGGAACCGAGCCAAGGAGGCCATGCGAACAAGTAAGCCACCCGCGGCAGGAGCGCCACACGAAGATCTAACTGCCTACCACTACCACCTAGTGAGAGCAGCATCAACCATAAAAGACGCCCGAGCAGATCTGGCCCGTCGTAGAAGAGCGGCGGATGAATCAAGCCTACGACGAGCCGAACTGTCCCTCGCACCCTCGGTCGGCACCCGACCATCCAGGAAGGGACACGCGTCGTCATCCAGAGACTACGAGTCCATAGCCGGGACCAGCAGGTCAGCCGCACCTTCCTTCATGAGAGTCGACGACGACGGCAACGTCTACCCGCAAACTCCCGCAGCTGCAGTTCTAGCCGCGGCAACTTACATGCAGATGAACCAACCGACGGAAAGTGACCCTCGGGCAGAGCAATACAAGCAAATACGTAAAGGACTAGGATTGGCAGCCGCAAGGCTCGCCTCCCATGACCGCAAGAAAGCTGAAGAACAGCTGGAGAAGGAGCGACAAGAAAGGGAAAAGGAGAAAGATAAAGAAACGCCCCGCATGCACAGAAGCTCTTCGCCGGGAAAAGACAAGTCACCACGTCGTGGTCGAGGAAAAGAAGCCCGACGCCGTGGCGACAATCGAAGCAGTAGCGAAGGCAGCCCGAGAGACAAAAGCTCGCGACACCACAGCAGCCGCTCGCGAAAACGAAGCAAGGAACCACGGAAGGACGCTGACCGCGACCAGCCAGGACGTGACGCGCGATCTGACATCGCACAAAACAAGGTGGACAAGGCAAGTGCATCACGATATCGCGACCGATCGTCATCCGGCTCGGGGAAGAAGTAAACAGACTGCTAGCAGCAAAATTCATCAGGGAGATCAAGATATCCACCTGGTTAGCAAACCCGGTGTTGGTCCCCAAAAAGAACACGGATATCCTTCGGGTGTGCATCGACTACACGTCATTAAACAAGCATTGCCCCAAGGACAATTTTCCTCTCCCGCGAATCGACCAGATCGTGGACTCTGCAGCAGGCTGCCAACGCCTCTCCTTCCTGGACGCCTATTCGGGATATAATCAGATCCGGATGAAAAAGGAAGACGAAGAAAAGACAGCATTCATCACACCTCACGGTGTGTACCGCTACACGACAATGCCCTTCGGGCTGAAGAACGCAGGCGCAACATATCAGCGCTGCATGCAAAGATGCCTCGCCAACCTCATTGGCAAGAACGTGCAGGTGTACGTTGACGACATTGTCATCAAGACTCGAGTTGAGGACACACTACTCGAGGACATTAGAGAAACATTCGACGCCCTTAATGCATACCGGATCAAGCTCAATCCGACCAAATTCGTCTTTGGCGTTCCCGCAGGAAAACTTCTCGGGTACCTGGTATCCGCCAGAGGCATCGAAGCCAACCCAGAGAAAATACAAGCAATCTTGACCATGAAGGAGCCAACCAATCTGCGCGGAGTCCAACAGCTTGCAGGGCGACTAGCCGCCCTAAGCAGATTCATCGCACGATTGGGAGAGCAAGCGTTACCCTTCTACAAGTTGTTGAAGAAGACGGACGAATTCGAGTGGACACCAGAAGCTAAGCAAGCGTTCTCAGACTTAAAGCGATCGTTGCAAAGCAGGCGCGTCCTTGCAACACCGCAAGAAAGGGAGCCACTTTACTTGTACCTAGCCGCCACAAACCAGGTCATCAGCACAGCAATCGTGGTCGAGCGACCTGAGGAAGGCAAAGCGTACGGAGTCCAACGACCAATCTATTACATCAGTGAAGTGCTCTCGCCATGCAAGCAACGATACCCTCATTACCAGAAGCTCGCATATGGAGTTGTTCTTACAGCCCGAAAGCTCAAGCACTATTTCCAGGAACACGCCATCACAGTGGTTAATGATGCGTCACTCGGGACAATCATGAACAACCCTATGGCATCCGGAAGAATAGCAAAATGGAGCATCGAGTTGGGCGCTTGGGACATCACCTATGCAGGACGCAACGCAGTCAAATCCCAAGTACTCGTGGAATTTCTAAGCGAATGGACAGAACTACAAACGCCCGGTCCGCCTGAGTACACGAGCAATTGGATAATGTACTTTGACGGGTCCAAAAGAAACGAAGGAGCAGGAGCTGGAATTGTTCTTATATCGCCTCGGGGAGACACACTGCAATACGTCCTGCGATTGGACTTTCCACCAGATGATCCAGCATCGAACAACGACGTAGAATATGAAGCCCTGTTGCATGGGATGAAGATGGCAGTCGCCTGCGGAGCTACCCGATTAATGATCTACGGCGACTCCAATCTCATTGTGCAGCAGACAATGAAAGAATATGACGCAATCGCTGAAAACATGGTCGCGTATCGCGATATGTATAATCTACTCGAAGGAAGTTTCAAAGGGTGCGAGCTGAAGCACATTGCAAGATCCAGCAATGAAGAAGCAGATAGACTGGCAAACATGGGTTCCACAAATACACCCATACCGCCAGGAATATATTTCGAACGGATGATCAAGCGATCGGTCAAAGTCAAGAAAGCTGCAGAAACACCCGCAGTGCCAGAAACAGAGGTCAGCCCGCAAGTCGCCATTATCGAGCTTATTCATAACATATCACGACAGGTTTTTTTGGTCGAGCCAGTCTGGACGCAGAAATATCTCGACTACCTGACCAATAGACAGCTCCCGGCCGATCCACGCGAGGCTCGACAAATAATTAGACGCAGCAAATCCTTTCGGGTAGTCAACGGAGAATTATACAAGCAAAGCATCTCGGGTATACTTCAGCGCTGCATCGCACCCGAAGATGGCAAAGAATTACTCCAGGACATCCACCAAGGAGACTGCGGACATCATGCTAGCTGGAAAACAATAATGGGAAAGGCCTTCCGAGCAGGATTCTACTAGCTAACAGCAGCTACCGATGCAAAGGACCTGGTCAAACGATGCGATGCTTGCCAGCGATTCGCACCAAGACCACATGCACCTGCTACGGAATTGCACATGATACCCATTGCCTGGCCCTTCGCACAATGGGGGCTGGACATGGTTGGACCACTACGCAAGTCCACGCCGGGCAGATATACACACTTGCTGGTCGCAGTCGACAAGTTTACCAAATGGATCGAGGCCATGCCAGTAACTTCGGCTAGCGCCCAATGCACTGTCAATTTCCTCGATTCCATTGTATGCAGATTTGGGGTGCCACACGACATCATTACAGACAATGGTACAAATTTCACATTAAAGGAAACGCAACAGTTCTGCGAGGAAAAGGGCATCAACTTCAAGTTTGCTTCAGTTGCCCACCCACAAACGAACGGACAAGTCGAAAGATCCAACAGCTTAGTTTCGGCTGGCATCAAGAAACGCCTACTCGATCGTCTACACCCCGCAGCAGGACATTGGGCAGAAGAGCTACCCTCTGTACTATGGAGCCTCCGCACAACTCCAAACCGATCTACAAAATACACACCATTTTTCATGGTATACGGGGCAGAAGCAGTCCTTCCCGAGGATGTTAGATTCAGCGCCCCACGAGTTGTGGCTTACAGCGAAGAAACCTCCAACAAGGCACTCGCGGAAGATATGGATGCACTCGACGAGATGCGTGACATCGCGCTCGCAAGATCCGCAGTATATCAGTAATCACTGCGAAACTATCACAGTCGCCGCATACGCCACAGAGCATTCGCGGTTGGAGATCTAGTGCTGCGGCTCAAGCAGAAGGAAGGACACAAGCTCGAACCACCCTGGGAAGGACCCTTCATCATACACGAAGTCATCCCAGGCGGAGCCTACAGGCTGAAGAATCTATCGACTGGAGGAATCTATTCCAATCCTTGGAATATTGCACACCTCCGCAAATTTTATCTCTAGGTTTACTTGTTATCACAACAAATAAGGCTATACTAGCCACTCTTGTAGCTCGAATACATGGCTTCTCAGTCATTGCAATAAAACACATGGTTTCTCCATCATATTTTACTCAAAGCTTCCTATTCCTTACATGCTAAATAGTTACAGGTACACACCCCATAAACACACGGGGGCTACACCTACAACTAAGCATCACAGGATTAATCATACATATAAGGTTACACACCTTACAACAGTTTTTACAAACTATACAAAATTACAGGATGTGCACATCCGACAATCAATCAAAGCGCTGAGCATTCTCAGTCGCTAACACTCTATCTATTTCCTCAGAGGTCAGTCGTATGATTTTCTCTGCTGCAGGACGAACAGCATCATAGTAGGGTGAAATATCATCGATTGGACCATCTGGGAGCCTAGCTACGGAGTTAACATTTATTTCAGGATGCCATATCCGGACAAAGGATAGAGCTACAACCGCGCCGCAAGTCATCTGATTGCGCACACACGCGCGAACCTCTCTCTCACGTCCGAACAACCTGAGAAGATGGCTCCAGTCTTCGGGACCCCTTTCGAGTGGGTAGAAAGCAGCGTTCAACGCGACCAAGACCTCGTGAAAAGAGCTCACGAGAATTCTCGCCTGGATGACACGAAACTTCAAGGTGGCCATCAAAAATCCTCGACTGCGATCAGACCAGAAATTGTTCGCATGAGGCTTTGAGCTACCAGCCTCTTGAAGAATGTGGTTTTCCACCCACTGCTTTTCTTCCCTGTCATCCGGTTTAACAACTGAAGAGCAAACATGCTTAATCAGCTAAGGAAACAAGACAAAAAGAAGACACGAGGGTTGTATTACTTACACAGCAAATCCCTCGCAACCGAAGCTAACTCATCCATCAGAAACTGCTCGCGTTCAGTCGCCAGTTTCTGCTTGGACTTCGCCACATCGGCTACACCGCGCAGAGCTTTCAGCTTTCGCTCACCCTCCTGGACCCTATCACGAAGACCCGCATAGGTCCCAACAGCGGCGACAAGAGGATTTACTGGAGTAGCACTTCCACCTGAAGGTTCTGCGGCAACCCCAGTAGCCTGGAAGAATACAAGGAAAGAAGTAAGACGCCCTATTCGAAGTATCTCTAGTCGCACATTTGACGAGTGCTCGGGGGCTACTCCCATCGGGAGAAAATATACAAACAACAAGAAGCAATTTCTAGACAAACATTTCGATTAAAGACAATGAAAATACGGGAATACATCCCAAGGTTCATTACAATCCCAAGGCTCGACTGACAACTTGTGCGCCCAGGACTTCCGCCTCTTCAAAACAGCGAACGGGTGGAATTCTACGATCCCACCCGAGCTGTTGTCGATGACGTAAAACCATTTTTTCCGCCAGCCTTGAGCGGAGTCGATGAAGTGCATGTTGAAGTAGCTGGTCTCCAGTCGAGCTTGGATCCCGAAGCCACCCGTGCGTAGCGGCTCGCCGGGCTCGGAGTCTACCCGCGATTTCTCGGGGAAGATCCGAACTTTGAAGAGGGCCTTCCAGAGCGCCCAATGAGGGCGAATGCCAAGGAAGCATTCGCAGAACACGATGAAGCACGATATGTGCTGCACCGCGTTCGGGGGAAGATCGTGAAGTTGTATGCCGTAGACATACAGCAACCCGACGAGAAAGGGATGAAGAGGGAAGGAGAGACCCCGAGACACATGGTCCGCAAAGACCACGCGCTCGTTCGATTGCGGGTTTGGTACCTCTTCTTTCTTTCCGAGCCGCACCCGCTTCTCAGCTTCCGCCGGTAGCAGCCCCTCCCGCTGCATCTCTTTGATGCTCTTCGCGGTGGTGTTGGGCGAACGCCAGTTGCCGGCACGAGGCGCAGGTTGCGCGGAGGCTTCTCCGGATGCGGAAGTGGCAGCGCCACGTCTTTTTCCTCCGGCCATGACTGACAGCGCGAGCTTGAGAACGAGGAGGAAGATGAGCGCGAGGAAGAAGATGGATTGAAGGCGAAGGCTGGGAAAGTTTTACCGCAGCGCTAAGACCCGGACTTATACACGGAGCGGATCAATCCCAGTCATTTGATACGCTACGTGGCACCTATCGCAGCCACCACGTGTGAAGATGAAACGAGGAGGCGGTGAACGCTGTTCCGTGCCACGATCTTAACAGAAGATCGTGCGCATTTACTGCACGGTTCGCGTGAAAACCGGGAGCGGCGTCTCGTTTCCCGGTCAAAAAGCTGACTAGGTGGGCCAGCCCATCTGCTACCACTCCGTCACGTCCCATCGGGAGGAGAAAAGTGCGCCATGACGTCATGGCACGCATCATCAAACTCAAGATCTTCGAATGGAAAGTTCAAACACGAAAACAACTTCGTACGAAACTCCTTCGAATAAAGGCAATTCTTTTGTGAACAAATCATGGAGCAAGACCTCTTTAAACAAGAGAGAAGTACCCTATACGCGAAAACTCTTTCGTACGGGCACGACATTCCAAACATGAAAACTCTTTCATATGGACATAACTTTCCTCAGCACGAAAATTCTTTCGTATGAAACTCAAACAATCATTTGGGTAGGCAGAACCTACCTCTTTTCACACATGATATTTTTACGTCATAAAAACCTGGATTGTTCAGCCGACTAGGCACATCCGGATGTCATATTCTTCGAATATGAAGGTAAGACCCAAAAAGATCTCTCTTAAGGGCCTGGAATCGCACTCAAAAGCTGCGCCCTCCGGTATGATTCCGTGTCAACAACACGAAGAAAAATCCTAGCGGACGCGCCGGGTACCCCCATAGGTTAAGTTCGACTCGATAAGTCCACAACGGCCCAGTCGCAACAATCACCTTATCGGGTTCGAGTCGGAGGTCTCGAATCTGTGTAGGCCAAGAATGTTTTTGCCCTAGTCGCAATTAATTGGCCCTGATCACTCGGGAGAGCCAAGCTACTGTGCCACATCCTTCTGCGATAAAAGCCGCAAAAACAGGCACCTATATTGCTCGATACTCGAGCATGAAGACTCGTTGCACAGAGAACACACCCTTTAAACAGAAAACAACCAAGCTGGTTATCCATAAGAAGGGAAGACCAAGAAAGGTTTGACCGTCTACTCGACTAGAAAAATCTCACTCGAGCAAATGCTCTAGGGCTACTGACGAAGATATGGATCCTGGACCCTGCGGATAAGGACACCCCATCTCAGGCCCAAGGTTAAGGCCCAAGAAGAGGAGCCCTTGGAATACTCCAGAAGGCCCACGTGAAGCCCACCCGCACTAACTTGCAGGTTAAGCTAGGAAACATGTAACCGACCTAGTTAAAGTTCGAGTCCTCTCCGGATAGGATTCGAGACCTGGCCATCTATATAAGGCCAGGAGAGCCCCCGGAAGAGGACCAAGCAATACCGCACGACCAAAAGCCTTGAACTCGAGACCTACTCTCGATTCGAGCACCTCCATTGTAACCGATCTAATCATCAATACAGATCGACAAAGGCAGGAGTAAGGGTTTTACCTCTACGAGGGCCCCGAACCTGGGTAAATCTCGCCCCCTGTCTAGCCGACGATTCCACCAGCGCTCATGGGTTCTCCTAATCGAAACCTGATAGGTTCACCGAAGGGATTTGTTGAGTCAGGGATTCGACAGTGAGGGAAGAAAAGGGAGTTTTCCCACTTTTCCACGGAGGGGAGCCGGCCTGGCCGGGCTTAGGCCGACCTGGAGGCCGGGGCCTTCTGTTGGGTCGCCGGCCTAGGCCGGGCTGGAGGTCGGGCCGCTCTGTATCGCCTCCGGCCTAGGACGCAAAGGAGCCGGCCTAGGCCGGGCTGGAGGCCGGGCCGCTCTGTATGGCCGCCGGCCTGGGACGTACGGGAGCCGGCCTACGTCGGGCTGGAGGCCGGGTTTCCTGAGGAAATCTCCTTTTTCCCCTTCTCTTCTTCTTTCCCCGGGGCCATGTTCTTTGTCATCCTTGCTAGTATCTTGGGCACGTTCTTGAGCTTCTTGGGCATCGTCTTGGGGCTCCATGGTGTGATCAAACATAGGCACGTATAGGGGAAATCTATGAGGTAGCGCACCATTCCCCAACACATTGAAAACATATATAGAGATGAGTGAGTTCACCTTGTCTAGTATCGTTGTTGTGCTTGGTGGAATGGGGTGTGCTGCATCGATAAATTATGGATACGTTGGAGACGTATCACCGCACACGGGAGAAATCGCATCGCCCCTCCTCTCTCCTGTCACAAGCAGTGGCGGGGCGCGCCATCCTCTCGTGCTTTTCCTCCCTTGCCCGGACCTCTCCCGTCGGCCGCCGGCCTCGTCGTGCCCGCCCCCTCCTCGTACTCGCATACTGTTAATTTTTGTCGACCCCACATGCGCCCTGCCGCTGTTCACTCGTCCTCGTCTCCCGACATGGAGTCCGCCCCGTCTCCTCGTCATCCCTGACGCAGGCTCCCTCCGGCACCTCCTCCTCGAGCTCGACCATGCCGGCATCCTCTTCTCCATCCCGGTCGCAAAAGCTCGAGGCAGAGCTAGTCGCCCCCCATCGAGGGCACCCTCCAAGCTTCATCGTCGGCAGCGCTTACTTGCAGGAGCACGGTCGTTGCCAGCCGCCGTCCCCGATGCTCCGATCTCCTCGTTCCTCACGTGGACATGCACCACCGCCATGCTTCCTCCAGTGTCACACCGACATACCACCTCGGGCCCAACGTACGAAAGGACTCGCAAAGGACACTGACGGTCGGGCCTGTGCGGGCCAACCAAAACAAGAAGTCACCAACATGTGGGACCAAACCGGAGAACCCACCAAGAAGTAGCATTTCGCGCTTGCTAAGATATTGGGATCACAAAGAAAATATATACAAGTACACGCAACTAGCACATGCACGAATAGACACAAATCAGTGAAATAATCTATTCTCCTTGTTAGGATTTGCTCTTATCTTGTAAACTGAACTCATCCAAATGAGGTGGTTCGGCCGGTAGTCATCCTCCCCTAATCTCTCTCTGTATTACGTTAGGCCTTTTGCCTCTATATATTAACACGCAGCCGATGAGAGGTAAAGCACCGTTCCCTGCTTATCTCGTGATATGGTATCAGAGCCAACACCTCTTCCTTGATATCAACCCTAGAACACCAATACTGAATACTCAAAAACCCTAGAAAACCAATCTACCCAAAACCGATCTACCGAATACTCAAAACCCAAAACCCAGCAGATCACCACCATGGCATCATCATCCACCTCGAGCGCTCCACAACCCCTCAACACTCCCCCTGCTGAGAAGCTCAAGCGGACAAACTACCTACTCTGGAAGGCCGAGGTTATGCCGACCCTACGCGGTGCGTGGGCGTTCAGCCTGCTGGAAGGGAAGGAGCCGGCGCCGCCGGATTTCATCACCGAGAAGAAGGACGACAAGGACATCACTGTCCCCAACCCGGCCTACGACACCTGGCTCCTACGAGACCAACAAGTTCTGAGCTATCTGCTCAACTCCCTCTCGGTGGAAATACTGGCTCAGACAGTTGGGCTAGATCATGCATCTGAAGTTTGGGAGTTGATCACCTCGATCTTATCCTCGCGCTCCAAGGCCAACGTCGCGCACCTTTGTGGCGAACTTGCAAACACCAAGAATGAGAACCTCTCCGCCGATCAGTACATCGTCAAGATGAGAGGATTTGCGACCGAGCTGGTGGCAGCGGGCCGCACCATCGACGAAGATGAACTGGTGGAATTCATCCTCAACGGGCTCGACGACGAGTACACATCCCTGGTGTCCTCGGTCAATGTCATGTCCAGCTGCTCCGTGAGTGAGCTCCACGCCATGATATCGGCTTATGACATGCGGCAGTCACGGCTATCCGGCGGCGGCCAGAAGGGCTTTGACAGCACCGCGAACGTGGGGCGCCGAGATCGCCGCGACACCTACTACAACAACAACTACAGAAGCAACAATCGCGGCCGTGACGGTCGTGACTATGATCGTGGCGATACGGATGGTGCCTTCCGTGGTTGGTTCCAGGACCGTGGCGACACGGGTGAACGACGCAGCTACGATCAGGGCGGTGGTCACCGTGGCGGGCGAGGCCGTGGACCTGGAGGACAGTCCCCGTCACGCTATCAAGATGTCGATTGCCAGATCTGCAAGAAGCATGGTCTCACCCAGACAACGAGTGCCGGTGGCGCTATGAAGAAAGCAGAGATAATGGTGGCGCCTAGCGTGACCGCACAGGAGACCGTGGTGATCGTGGTGATCGCGGTGATCACGGCAAGGGTGCAAATGCAGCATACGGTGTGGACACCAACTGGTATCCAGACACCGGAGCGACCGACCACATCACCGCCAATCTGGAGAGACTCATGACAAGGGACAAGTATCGTGGCAATGACAAGATCCACACCGCAAATGGTGAAGGTATGCACATTAGTCATATTGGTGATTCATTTATTCAAACCCCCATTAATAATCTTCATCTCAATAATATTCTTCATGTTCCTAGTGCGACAAAAAATCTTGTTTCTGTTCATAGGCTTCCTCTAGATAACAATGTGTTTCTTGAATTTCATCCTTGGTATTTTTGTCTTCCATACTCTAAGGATTCTAGTCTTGAAACTATTTGTGATTCATGTCAAAGAGCAAAAGTTCATCAATTACCATATCCTGTTTCCACAAGTGTTTCCAATTTTCCTTTACAACAAATCTTTTCTGATGTTTGGGGCCCTGCAAATATCTCTGTAGGACGTCACAACTACTATGTTAGCTTTATTGATGACTTTAGCAAATTCACATGGATATATTTGCTGAAAAAGAAATCTGATGTCTTTGATGTTTTTGACAACTTCATGAATCATGTTGAAAGAAAATTTGGAAGGAAAATTGTCACTATGCAAACAGATTGAGGAGGAGAGTATGAAAAACTAAATCCATTCTTTCAAAAACTTGGCATATCTCATCATCTATCATGTCCCTATGCACACCAACAAAATGGTTCAACAGAAAGGAACCATCGTCACATAGTAGAAATTGGTCTTGCTCTTCTAGCTCATGCATCCATGCCTTTGAAATTTTGGGTGAGGCATTTCTTACAGCCACCTATCTTATTAATCTCATGCCAAGTAAAGTCATCAACAATATTAGTCCCTCCGAAAAATTACTAGGTGTCTCACCAAATTACACATCTCTCCGAGTTTTTGGCTGTGCCTGTTGGCCAAACCTACGTCCATACAACAACAAAAAATTATCCTACCGATCCAAACAGTGTGTGTTTCTTGGATATAGTCCAAGACACAAAGGGGTAAAATGCTTGGATGTATCTACTGGGAGAGTCTACATATCAAGAGATGTTGTATTTAATGAAGGGATTTTTCCCTTTGCCTCTTTGCATCCCAATGCGGGTGCTCTTCTTAGGTTTTGCTTCTTCCTAATCACCTTGTTCCAGAAAATGGGGACTCGAATAATGATGACCTAATGACTAATAATACCTCACCACAGAATGCTACTAGTGTTGTGCAGGATGCTGCCGAAAATTTGGCGAATTTTGATGCAGGTTTGAGCCAAAACGGAGGAGAAGAAAATGGTCATTTTATGCCGCAAGATGACGAAACAGACAGCGGCAGATCCGAGACTGATTCGGGATTCGGCACGGGATCCAGCGCAGATCCTGGCGCTGACAGCGACACCGATCCCGGAGCAGATTCTGCCCCTAATGATGAGGAGCCAGACGTGCAGGCCCCGGACTCCGCGCCCCCGACAGCATCCGCCTCACCAACCGCGCCGGTCTCCTCCTCGCACCCCGAGCCGAGCCAACCCGGCTCTGCCACGCACGACGCCACCTCCGCGTCGTCACAACCTGCATGCACCTCCCCCGTTCCAGCACAAAACAGCGGGCAACAGGTCGCCACGCGGCTAGCTCGCATTCGTCGCCAGCGCTCCAAGCCAGCGGAGGGATCTTCTGTGATTGGAGACCCTGCAGCTCCTCCTGCGCGCAGTACACGGTTCCAAAAAGGGATTTCAGATCCAAAAACTATTACTGATGATTGTGTTCGTTATAATTTTCCGTGCACTTCAGGAGAACCAAATACACTGCGAGAAGCACTGGATCATCCTGACTGGCGTACAGCGATGGATGAAGAATACACGGCTCTTCAGAAAAATCAAACATGGCATCTAGTATCGTCACATCATGGTAACAACAATGTTATTGACTGCAAGTGGGTTTATAGAATTAAAAGAAAAGCTGATGGTTCTATTGATCGTTACAAAGCTCGTTTGGTAGCAAAGGGGTTTAAGCAACGTTATGGTATTGATTATGAGGACACTTTTATCCATGTTGTTAAAGCTGCCACAATTCGTCGTGTTCTAGCTATTTCTGTCCCCAGGGACTGGCATATTAGGCAACTTGATGTCAAGAATGCGTTTCTTCATGGCGTTCTGGAAGAGGAAGTCTATATGAAACAACCTTTTGGGTATGAAGATAAACAAAAAACCCATCACATTTGCAAACTTGACAAAACTTTATATCGTCTCAAACAAGCACCAAGGGCTTCGAATTCTCGGTTGAGCACTAAACTTCAGCTCTTGGGGTTCAAACCATCACAAGGGGACACATCTCCGTTTATTTATAATCAGTCAGGTATAACAGCTTTTGTTCTTGTTTATGTGGATGATATCATAGTCACAAGCTCCTCTCATCAAGCTATCACAACTCTAGTAGATGATTTGAACAAACACTTTGCTATTAAGGACCTTGGAGATATTCATTTTTTCTTGGGTATAGAAGTAAAGAAGATTGATAAATGGTTAGTTCTTACTCAAGAAAAATATGCTTCTGAATTGTTAGCAAAGGTTGGGATGAACAATTGTAAACCATGAGTTACACCTCTATCTTCTGTTGAAAAATTATCAGCATATGAAGGAGATCCTCTCAGCCTAGATGACAGCACTAGATACAGAAGTATAGTTGGTGGTTTACAGTATTTAACACTTACAAGGCCTGATATTTTCTTCTCAGTTAATAAAGTGTGTCAGTTTCTTCATGCACCCACCTCTGTACATTGGACTGTTGTAAAGAGGATATTGCGCTATGTTCAAAGCACTCTCACCACTGGGCTTACTTTCAGAAGGTCAACTTCCACTCTTATTAGTGCCTTCTCAGATGCTGATTGGGCTGGTTGCATTGATGATAGGAGATCAACTGGTGGATTTCCTATATATTTTGGTCCTAATCTTATATCTTGGAGTGCTAGAAAGCAGGCAACTGTTTCAAGATCAAGTACAGAAGCTGAGTACAAATCTCTTGCAAATGCCACAGCTGAAGTTATTTGGGTTGAAACTCTTCTGAATGAACTTGGCATTAAACTCAATGAAACACCATGTTTATGGTGTGATAATATGGGAGCTACATATTTATCTGCTAATCATGTTTTTCATGCAAGGACTAAACACATTAAAATTGACTTTCATTTTGTCAGAGAAATAGTTGCTCAGAAGAAGCTTGATATACGGTTTATTTCTACCCAGGACCAAGTTGCAGATAGATTCACAAAACCATTAGCTCATAGAGAGTTAGAAATCTTTAAGCATAATCTAAACTTGTACAAGTTTTGATTAAGGGGGGATGTTAGGATTTGCTCTTATCTTGTAAACCGAACTCATCCAAATGAGGTGGTTCGGCCGGTAGTCATCCTCCCCTAATCTCTCTCTGTATTCTGTTAGGCTTTTTGCCTCTATATATTAACACACAACCAATGCGAGGTAAAGCATTGTTCCCTGCCTATCTCGTGATACTCATGTGTTCGTGGTTAAAAAGATGAAGCTTGATTCAGTCGTATTTTATTTTGCTTGCTGCATAGATATTTAATTTAATTTCTTGTTGTACAATGGTCCTGCTGTGTTAGGCAAGTACCCCCTCCGTTCCACAATATAAGATGTTTTAGACATTTTCTACATTCTCGTACACACACATGTATATAGACATGTTTTATTATATATATATCCATTCATTCTAGTCCGTATCTAGACAACATGTGAAGCGTCTAAAACACCTTATGTTATGAAAACGATGGAGTACATCCTAGCTTGAAATATAAATTAATCATATGTATACTTCTTTTGGGAATCAATTATAGATACTTATTTAATATCGCCATGCACAAAAGGGAGGTGTTCATTTTTCAATGAGAACGTTAATTAATCTCCCACAAACGAAAGATGATTAACCCGCAGAAGCGATATTTTGTTTAGCGTACGTAATATTATGATGACAATAGAATCATGTGGATTTAATCAAGAAACTATTATTTTAGACACTTTCAAATGTTGCCCTGGCAAAAAAAAAATATATATATTTAAAAATATATTCAAAAAAAAAAAAAAATGTTGCCCTGGCATTTGCTGAGGGCCACTGCTAGCTAAACTAAGCAGAAAGATGATAATTATCCGAAGTTTAGCCAGCATGCTGTGAATCCGTGGACGAACAAGAAAGCTATACGACAATGGAAGATTGGAAGTTCATACCAACCAGGCTTACGATGCAATGTTCGATTCCGAGTCGGAGTCCCAGTCCCACATACATGACCGACTCGACCACTATCAGGCGGTTCTATCGGTCTGGGCCTTCCACTATATATATAGCGATTAGACCAGCAGGTGGATCTGTGCGGTATTAGATCGTGTGCTGCCTTCATTGATCATCACCCGATCGAGCTAAAAGAAGACTCGATGGCAGCCGCGGAAGTCGATGGCACCGAAGAGCTTGAATCGTCGCTGGCCAACGTCTCCCTGGACGACGACGAGGAGGAGCTCCTATGCCGCACGTTGGAATACGACCTGTCAATGCGGCTCATCGTGGCGCACCAAATCCGGACACTCAAGTTCGAGTTGAAGAGGCGCATCAATATGTACGCCTCCCTCCTCCTTGATCTCGACGGCGAGACCGGCAGGATGCAGCACAGGGTGGCAGCCAGTTGGGCGGCCAGAGAGTTGGACGCCGATGCCGAGAACGTGAAAGATGATGACGAGGAGGAGGAGGAGGAAGAGGAGGAGACCACCGTCCATGATGCCGAGAATATTGGCGGCGTACCGGAAGACGATGACGAGGAGGAGGAGACGACCGTCGCCCTCAGGGAATTCAGAGATATGTACATCAAAGCTAGCGGGGTGGACGATCGCTTGAAGGAATTCTACGAGATGGAGTGGGTGCACTACGACCCCGACCTTGACAACGAGACACGCAAGGCCACCGTTGCGCGGCTGTGGCGGCACATAGACAAGAAGCTCGACGAAAGAGCCGACGCTGTCACCTCTGGGGAATTCAGATACACATATGCCCCATTGCCGCCAAGACAGAAATCACAATCCCTGTGATCAAAATCTGTGCTTCCGACTCGTTGGCGTATAGCTAGGACAGCTACGGATCTTACATACCATATAGCTATATACAAGTCACTACCAGATTTTGTAATCATCTCTTTATCTTTTCCATCCAATACAGAAAAACATCGATATTTCTATGTACACTCAGAAGCAATGATGTGCATATACAAAATTGAAAAGAAAAACATCGATATTCATATGCAAGTATAGGGGACCATCAACACTAGTACTGAATTTTCAGTTAGCCATATGTTTTCAGTTGTTCTGAATTTGAAAGAAATGCCGCATACTACTACTACTAATACTATGGCAGCAGATCACTTCCTACATTTGCTTAACCGCTCCCCCTTAGCTTCTTCCCACACCTGTAGATAGCCTCTGACACGTTCGTTCCGAAGAATGGTGCCCGAAATAAGCTCGCCGGTTACAGGGCAGATGTGACCATTCTTTTCAAACCATTTCTTGAGAACAAGCCGGTCAAATGTCTGAAACAGATATTCACATACCCATTAGTTGGCTTCTGACAAGAAACTAAATGCTACCATTAGTGCAGTAAAAAGTTTCAACAACTATGCAGTACAAAGTTTACCTTTCCTGTGGCAATCATCACCGGGTCCAGCATCAGGTTGCCGGATAATGGACAAACAAGATATTCTGGAATACCGCACACCGTTTTGCGCTCTTCTTTTGGCTTCTCATACCTGAGCTTGTCAACTGTCAGCATGAAGAGAGAACTGGACTTGCGCTGATTAGCCCCCCAGCTATCACGTAACTCTCTGAAGTGATTATGAGCAGCAAACTTCTCTTGCTGGCGCAGTCCGCGCAGTTTCCGCACAATCCTTACATCATTCCACTCTCTTCTCTGGGATGATGAGGAAGTGTCTCCACAAAATTCAGCATAGAGAGGAAATGGGATTCCCTGCACGGTTTTTTATCAAACAAATATCTCTTAGTAAGTTACAAGTTTAAGCTACTCCTCCAATTTACTGTAGTTACTTACATCTTCATCGTCATGAGACCACTTGACCGCGACCTCCATAGGCCGGCAATCATTTCTCTCTGAAATGAACCACTGCTGCTGTAATTCATTGAAAGACTGCAACCAAAGAAGCATAATATGGTTACTGGATCAATTCAAAAATCGCGAGAATTCCGGAAGATAATTAGTGGACTGCATCTCATTAGATAAACAGAATCATGGCCACCAGCAGAATTTTTGACAGAAAAAGCTTAGCTTTATCTGACAGATGTGCTGATAACTACATACTTACGTCCTACACCCAAGCAAACATTTGATGGAATCCGTCTTTTGGTTTCAATGTAACCGGTGGGATGCAGTAATTTTCTTAGAAAGAAAATGGTATAACAAGATGCCCACCCTAAATGGAAACACCAGAATGAACTAAAAGAAGTCCTTTAAGTTCCTCCTCATGTTTCTACACTCCAGAAACAATATTTATGTCATGGTGCATCAACTACTATACTACAGAACAACACAAACATGTATGATGTTCACTGTTTATGAATCTTCATATGATGACAATGATCCAGATACTATCTAAATTTTCAGAAATAACCTACATACTCAAGTACAACTATGGCAATTCGAACTGCAACATAGAGCAGGAAGTTAGGTTCTTTTTACTACGATCCTGAAGAATGTTAGGTTGTAGATTTTCTTCTGCCACCCAGTCAATTCGATAATTTTACAACATAGAGAACTATTCAGTATGATGAAATTAAGGATACAATGGAAAGCATAAACCTAAGTAAACAGTCATTATAAAGATATTCCCACCTAAAAAGCACCAGTAAGAGTCTGCACTTAAATTTTACTAGTCAAGTCAGAGAGGAGAACCCCAGTGTTCAATCCTGGTATTGGATAGCTGTTATCACTACCATCATATTGGAAAAATGAATCACTACCATCATTACTACTTATATAAAAAAAACTAAAACACTAATTAGTGCTTAGTAAAGCAATGTGCTTTCTTTGGAACACACTCTTGCTCATTTGCAAGAAAATAAGTTATATATTCCATAATTAGTGACACTTGCATCAGGAAGTTCTTGCACAAGTGCAGAACAAAACGCATAGATAACCTCATCCCAGTAACAGAAAAAAGTATGCAGAACACCATAGGGAACAGGAAAACATGAAGTTTGATTATAAACAGAGTAGGAAGCAACAATCAGAAATCTCAAGAATCAGAGACGGTGGCACTTACATCAACATAAGTTTCTATTCCTCAGAAACACAATGTCATAGTGTGTTGGTAACTACAGATTGCACGATACAACCATACAAAACTACAGCACACAAGGTAAGCATGAATTGTATTTAACAGTTTACGAATATAACAATTCGCCAAATAACCTACAAACTGAAGTAAAATACGGCAATTCAAACTGCTATATAGCGCAGGAAGTACAAGTTACTTAATATGGTCCGGGAGAATATTAAACTTTGGGGAAAACTTTTCACTTACAGATCCAGAAGCTAATATAGCAGGATCGTCCATTACTCCTCCACGCAGTTCATCAGTCTAACAACACGGCATAAATTTCTAATTAGTAAAAGGGTGGAGCTGGACCAATAACCTTAATCCTACAGAGAAGTAGCAGAGACCGCTCAATTAATTTGACAGAATGCTAATGGTACACATGAATACACGATACTATTGGACTTGTACTCAACAAGAAACGTCGTCTAAATTCTAATAGCTCTTCAAAAGAGGAACAGGAAATTCGTTTCTCCGAAATAGCACAAGAGATTTTCCGCAGAGTTTTGTTTTCATTTATTTGAAACATCAGAAGATATTTCCCCACTGACCACTTGACCAGTGATCGCCATGCTCTGCAGAGGCAAGAAACATGAACTGCACAGCAAAAAGTTCTTGCACAAAACTAGCGAAACAACTTGCAGACAATTTATCACCGAAGCACAGCAAGAAATACAGAAAGAGGCACGAGAACGAGGGGGGCCAGAAGATGACAGGAACTTTGATTAGAGAGAGGTGGAAACCACAATCAGAAACCCCAAGAATCAGAGGCCGTGGCACTTACGTCACAATGAGCCCAATTGATGGCAAAATCGCGAGGGCGCTTCGGGTGCTCCACTTTCTTGTGGGGGAGATCGATGAGGGAAGTCATTGCGTGTTCCATCTCAGGGAACGCTGCCTTCCCTTGGGCGTCGGCCGCTGCAACCTCAAGCAATGCAGGTGCGGACTCAGGCCGCGTGCGCGATAGAAAATGCTGCTCCGACGAGCCCGAGTCACCGGTTCCAGTTCTTGCAGCCACCACGAACACCGACTCTGACATGCCGGCGACTTGAGATACTGTGCACTGCTCGTGAAGGATTCTGGATGGTGACATCGAAGAGGAGGGGGAGGAGTTCTTGCCGACGGGAAGAACTTTCTTGGCCACCTGTGGCGCTCCTGGCCAGAATCTTGACGCGGCGGACGAGGAGCTCTCGTGTCCTGCTTGTGCGTTATGTCTGGCCCTGGTTTCCATCTGGTCGCTGCGGAGCAGGTCTTCTTCCAAGGTCACGTCCGCCGAGCTCGTGGAGACAAGGGAGGATTGCCTCTCTCCGGGAGGCGCCCTTGCTCCGCCTCTTTTTCTCCTTCCCCCCATGGCCGCTTCTTTGGTTTCTTGCTGCCGCGGGAACTGTTCTTGGGTTGCTGCTGCCGTTGGGGGTTGGCCTTTTATAGTGCTGGGTGTCTTTGCAAACGGCTGAAATGTACTTCCCTTGGTCTTTCTGTCTTTGGCTGTGACTGTATAGGAACCCTGTACTGGTCTCATGATGGACATGCATGTGTCCGAGACGATGAACGCTGAGGCTGAAGTCAGGGAAGTGCATCGAGCTGAGCATCCTCTCCCAAGTCGCTGTGGCAAGCCTTTGATGCTTTGCATTCAAGGCCTCTCCTCTCCTTGACATTTGATCGAACACGGTCGATGCCCAGAATCGTCCCTCCCTCTCTAGCATTTCGTCGAGCATCTGCCACTCGCTACACGGGGCGCAGACCAGCTCAAAGTGTCACCAGCTTGCAGGAAGCAGCGAGCCGACGACTCAGTTCGCGCGGGCACCTGAACTAGACCCGACCTGGGTGCTGGCCGCCCAAGCGGGGCAGAACGTCACGGGTCTGCTGTGCCCGCAGCTTCAGGATCCTGCCAGCCGGCGGAGCACTGTACAAGGAAGAAGAGTTGACCGGTTCGCCGCTGTTGGCATGGCCGTGGCCGCATGGGCGCGCCAGCCGCAGTGACACTCCGCGCTCTCCAGCGACACGCGTGGTTGCAATCCCGCAGCAAATCGACGCGGCGCCGGGCGTCTATATCATCGTCAATCAAGGGCGTGGACGAGGTGAAGGAAGCGAGAGATGAGGAGCGCCGTGCCGCCGGTCCCCCTGGATGCGGTATCACTCTCACCCCTGCGCCTCCGGTCATCGATGCTCTGCCGGACACGAAGACACCGCTTGAGGAACCTGACGAGGATAACCCGGTGCGTAGAACCGAGAGACTCCGACGGCCGTGCTAAAACGGCGCGCGGAAAAAAAGCCGGTATATACAATGGTTCTCTCTTAACAATGACAATAATTGTTTAGTTGGCGGAGAGAGTAGGATAATTGTTTAGTTGACGGAGAGAGTGGGATAATTGTTTAGTTGACGGAGAAAGAAACAGAAAAAAGACGTTTGCCCTCTCTTAGCTAAGAGATCACCTCTTAGCATAATTGTCTCACCATGATATTTAGGATTTTTGGTTGTTAGTAATAGAACTAAAAAATAGCCTATTGTACGACATGTTATTTTTGTCATATCTAGATCATGTGGGGAGTTAAGATAAGACAGCCTTATGGACCATTGTACATGCCATATGCCTAGCGCCGGAGAAAAGGCACCCAGCAACTGCTGCAAAATCGCGTTTGCGATTTTTTTGGCCAGCGTGGGGGATCCGAGATACGGGGAGATATATTTTGGGATTTGGCCGCCGCGCGCTGGGCAAAAGCAAGTCGTGCGGGAGGAACCAACTGCCGATCGGAATACTTCGCGCGCCGCCTCTCCGCCCCACCGCGCGCACGCGCCGGCGAAATTCCGGCGATGGAAGCCTCCGAAACCCTTCCCTCTCCTCCGTACTTCCGTCGCGCTCACCGCTGCTGCCGTCGCGCCCTCCGCTACCGCGAACCCTAACATGGCCGCAGCCGATTCCGCCCCCACCGGAAGCTCCAGCGCCGCAGTCGCTCGGGGCCTCTTCGTCGCGTCGCGGATGAGCGCAGCCGGTGCTGCCAAAGACGGGTGTTCCCAAGCGCCAGCCCGCTGGTGGTGCCGCTGTCGCGGCAGGCCAAAAGAGGTCGAAGGGGACGACCGACGGCATGCTTGCAGCAGCGCTCCCGGGCGCGTGAACAACAGTCCAGCAGCTCAGCCCGCACCAGCGCCGCCCGAGGCGCCGGCGACAGGTGCGACGTCCGCGCGCCCAACGTGTTCGACCAAATGCCAACAAGATACAAACATAATTTTTTCTACCTTTGGCTTGAGATAGATGAATAGAAATAAAATGTAGAATTATTATAGTATCTAAACCAAACATATGCTTATTGTAGTGTTGATGATGACACATAATTGGGAACTATGAATGTTGGCTCCATTTATTCATTTGACAATGCTTTTGAAATGGACGAAGAAGGTGAGGAAATTATTGACCCACAAAGAATTGGAGGGAGGTCGTCTAATTACACCGCGAATGAAGACATCTTTCTATGTAGAAGACATATTTGAAAGTGGGTATGGATGCCACCTTTGGTACGGAGCAAACGAGGGACACATTTGGTCTAGGATGAAGGAGTACTTCGACAAGCACAACACGAGTGGAAATGAGCGCTCCGATAGATCTCTTTGATCCCGTTGGTCACTCATAAACACGGATTGCCAAAAGTGGTTGGCGGCTATGGCGCAAGTGGATAGCATGAACCCAAGTGGCATCAACGATAGAGATAGGGTAAGACACATTTGCCTCTTTATACATACCAAATGACTCTCATTGCTTAACATGACTAATTGTTATTTTTTGTTAATGTAGCTCAACATGACACAAAACTTGTTTAGAGAGTTGGAAAGAAGAACAAGAAGGGGAAGGAGGTGAAAGGGAGGTCATTTGGGTTGGCCCATTGTTTCAAGGAACTAGAGAATGAAGAAAAATGGAAGACTCGCGATTTAAAAGTGAAAGAGAAGAAATCACACAAGAACACTGTTGAAGCTATCGTTGATGACGATGAAGCATCAAGTGAGGAGGTGAAGAGGAGTCCTACTCCTAACTCGGTTGCATATTCCAAGCCCAAGAGACCCATGGGAAATAAGAAAGAAAAAAATAAAATAAGAAGAAGGGTGGAGATGATGACATCAAGGAGTGTTTGGAGGCTCTTGTCGTGGCAATAAAGGAAGCACAAGAGGAGAGGAAGGTGGAGAAGACCCAAATAAGAGCGGATAGTAACGACACCTAGAGGGGGGTGAATAGGTGTTACGACCAATTTTAATTTTTCTTCAAGATTAGGCTTGACACAAAGGTAAGTTCTCTAGATAATGCAACTACGGTGAATTTACCTATATGACAACATAACAACAAACACAATAAAAGCACGGGTAAAGGGAGTGGAACGAGGTAACCGATATGAAGCATGCGGAGACACGATGTATTCCCGAGTTCCTCCTTGTTAAGGAAGTACGTCTCGTTGGAGGGGTGTGAGATTCGCCACAAAGGCCTACTCAACGCCACAAAGGCATCACCCTATTCTCCGATGAACCCCGCCACAAAGGCCTAGTCCACCTTCCACTATTGGTCCCCTTTGAGGCGGGAATCGAATCCTTTACAAACAAGTTTGGGGCACACACCCACAACCAAATTGGGGGCCCCCAACTCCAAGAATCACCAAGTGTAGCAAGATGTCTAGGTTCTCCATAAATAGAAACACTAGACTCAAATCTCTCAAGTGAATGAGGGGGAAATGAAGAGCGGCTCGGTGGAGATGTAGATTGGGGCCTTCTCCTTCAATCCTCCAAAGATCAACAAGTTTGGTGGGAGGGATTGGGAGTAACTGAGGATTTGGTGAGCTCAATAAATGCTATTCAATGCAATGGACGAACTAGAGCTCAAGGAGGAAGAAGAGGGGTATGGATACCCCCTCCTCAAATCTAGACGTTTGAGCAGGAAAAGAGGTACCAGAATATTCGGTCCAAACTTGGACCAGAATATCCAGTTGGCTTCTTTCTTCAGATCTGGAATCGACTGTGTTGACCTCAATCGGAATATCCGATTGGGAGCGAATAATCCAGTTTCAATAATCCAGCTGGCTTCTGTCCCACACTGGCTCCTGAACCGGATTATCCGGTTGATATCGAATAATCCGGTACAAATACTCCTGTTGGATTGTGCGACTCCAATTTTCCACTCCTTAGCCGATTTTGAGCCAAGACTACCACAACCGTAATATCTGGTTGTACCCGAATAACCCGGTTGCAATAATCCGGCTCATCTCTGTCCCAAACTGGGCAGAGACCATCCTAACCGGAATATCCGGTTGCCCTGACTAATACGGTTAGAATAATCTGGCTCATCTCTGTCTCAAACTGGGCTGAGATCATCCTAACCGGAATATCCGGTTTCCCTGGAATAATCCGGTTAGAATAATCTGGTTCTTCTCTGTCCCAGATCTCAGTGGCCAAATCTTCACCGATCTTTTGGTGATCGATGCGGATGTTAAAGATAACACCTGCACACTCAACAGCTCGATAAATAATGTACTTAGTATTGTTAACTAACACACAAAACAACGGGAAAACGAAATGCACTTTCAATCTCCCCTTTTTGGTGTTAGATGACAATACTAAAATTTGCAATAAAACCTTGACGAGTACATTTTGAAAAAAAATGGAAATTTCTCCCCTATCCATATGCATATCTTTTGTTTGCCTCAAATGCAAAAATGCAATATCAAGAGGAGAGTAATTTCCAACAAGTAATACAAACATGCCAAAGTAAACAATATAACCAAATATGTTGAGGAAGTTTGAAACAGATACCTTGTGCAAAGAGATAATAGCAAGAATACCGAAGAACAATAATAGATAATATCCTCAACATAGATAATAGATTGTCGAATCCGCTGTTCGGCAAAACCCTCAGGTGACCCTATCGGGTTTCGAGTAGGAGAACACATGAGCGCTGGTGGCGATCGTCGGCTAAACAGGGGGCAAGATTTACCCAGGTTCGGGGCCCTCGTAGAGGTAAAACCCTTACTCCTGCTTCTATTGATCTGTATTAATCGAGTAGATCGGTTACAATGATGGTGGCTCAAGTCGAGAGTATGATCTCGAGCTCAAGGCTTTGGGATTGCGGTGTTGCTTGGTCCTCTACCGGTGGCTCTCCCGGCCTTATATAGATGGCCAGGTCTCAAACCTTACCCGGAGAGGACTCGAACTCTAACCCTACGTCGGT
Source organism: Alopecurus myosuroides (assembly GCA_028641055.1). Classification (NCBI taxonomy): domain Eukaryota; kingdom Viridiplantae; phylum Streptophyta; class Magnoliopsida; order Poales; family Poaceae; genus Alopecurus; species Alopecurus myosuroides. Next base: position 260,620,415 of record CM054060.1, read on the forward strand.
TATAGCTTTCCTAACTTAGCCCGCAAGGTATTGCGGGTGGGCTTCACATGGGTCTTTCGGCGTTCCAAGGGCTCCTCCTCTTGGGCCTTAACCTTGGGCCGGAGATGGGGGTGTCCTTTCCCGCAGGGTCTAATATCCATTCCTTCGTCAGTAGCCCCCGAGCGTTTGCTCGATTGGGGTATTCCAGTCGAGTAGACGGTCAAACTTTTTGCTTCTATCACCCTTGGATAACCAGTATTGGTGGTTTCTTGTTTTGGAGGGCGTGTACCCTGTGTGATGAATTTTGTACCCGAGCATCGAGTAATGAAAGGTGCCTGTTTGTATGGCTGTTATTCGCAGAAGGATATGGCGCAGTAGCTTAGCTCTCCCGAAAGTTCAGGGCCAATTAATTGCGACTAGGGCAAAAACAGTTCTGGCCTACACAGATTCGAGACCTCCGACTCGAACCCGACGAGGTGATCGTTGCGACTGGGCCGTAGTGGTCTTACCGAGTCGAACTTAACCTATGGGGGTACCCGGCGCGTCCGCTAGGATTTTTCTTCGTGTTGTTGACACGGTATCATACCGGAGGACGCAGCTTGGGTGCGATTCCAGGCCCTCAAGAGAGATCCTTCAGGTCTTATCTTTATATTCGAAAGAATATGGCATCCGGATGTACCTAGTCGGCTGAACAATCCAGGTTTATGATGTGCAAACACCGCGTGTATGAGTGGCAGGATCTGCCTACTCGCGTAGTTTTAGGTTTGTAGTTCCTTGTCTATACGAAAGAGTTTTCGTGTTAGGAGTTTTACGCCCATATGAAAGAGTTTTCATGTCTGGGATATTGTGCCCATACGAAAGAATTTCCGTGTGTAGGGTATTTTTTCCTGTGAGATTTCACTTCATGATTTGTCCATACAAAGTTATTTTTCGTGTTTGGACTTTTATTCGAAGGATTGTCGTTCATGCAAAGTCATTTTCGCGTTTGAACTTTTCTTTCAAAAGATTTTTCAGCTTGATGATGCACGCTATGACGTCATGGCGCACTTTTATCCTCCCGATGGGACGTGACGGAGTGAGAGCAGAGGAGCTGGCCCACTTTGTCAGCTTTTTGACCGGAAACGAGGCGTCGTTTCCGGTTTTTACGCGAGCTGCGCAGTAAATGCCCACGATCCTCCGTTAAGATCGTGGCAGGAAACAGCATCCATCGCCTCCTCGTTTCGTCTTCGCACGTGGTGGCAGCGATGGACGCCACGTGGCGCATCGAGTGGCCAGGATCGAGTAGCCCCGTGTATAAATATGGGTCTTGGTGGAGCAATGAAACTTTCCCAGCCTTCGTCTTCCAGTTCATCTTCTTCCTCGCGCTCATCTTCCTTTCCCCCTCAAGCTCGTGCTTAGCAGTGATGGCGGGAGGCAAGAAACGTGGCACTGCCATTTCGGCGTCAGGAGAAGTTTCGGCACAACCTGCACCGCGCTCGGGCGAATGGCGTTCGCCCAACACCACGGCGAAAAGCATCAAGGAGATGCAGCGGGAGGGGCTGCTGCCGACGGAGTCCGAGAAGCGGGTGCGCCTCGGCAAGAAGGAGGAGGTACCCAACCCGCACGCGAACGAACGCGTGGTCTTCGTGGACCACGTGTCGCGCGGTCTTTCTCTTCCCCTCCATCCATTCCTCGTGGCATTGCTGTATGTTTATGGCATACAGCTCCACGATCTTCCTCCGAATGCAGTGCAGCACATATCGTGCTTCATAGTATTCTGCGAATGCTTTTTGGGCATTCGCCCACACTGGGGCCTCTGGAAGGCCCTTTTCAAAGTCCGGATCTTCCGCGAGAAGTCGTGGGTGGAATCTAAGCTTGGCGAGCCACTTTGCACGGGTGGCTTCGGGATTCAAGCAAAATCGGAGAATGGCTACTTCAGCATGTACTTCATCGACTCCGCCCAGGGTTGTAGAAAAAAGTGGTTTTACGTCATCGACAACAGCTCGGGTGGGATCGAGGAATTCCACCCGTTCGCTGTCTTGAAGAGGCGGAAATCCTGAGCGCACAAATTGTCGGCTGAAGAAACCCAGGTCGTCACGCCACTACTCGCAAGGGTGGCAGCCCTCCGTGATCAAGCTGCTGGAGTCGTGCTCAACGGGCTACACCTGGCGGGTATCTTTCTCAAGCGCAGAATCCAACCTCTGCAGCACAGACCCTCCACGATGTGGGAATACCAAGGCTCTGAGGATCCCAGTCGTGTGAGGCGTGAAGAGCTCTCGAACGTCGAGTTCGAGAAAAAGAATGCGGCCATCACCAGCTTGAAGGTGGGAGAAAAATTCCCCGACTGCACGGTCGCAGCCTTTGATGCATCAAGGCCTCCACCATCCAAAGTGAGTTTTCTTTTCTTTTCTCTTTATTTCTTCTTGTTCTGAATTTGGGTCGACTGAATTTCTCATGTCTTCTTCTGTAGAGCTTATCCATGGCCACCTGCTACCCTCCCGTATCTGGGGCGGAGGCCTCGGAGTTATTGGCGAGTAACCTGGACGGCCCAGCCGATACCAGTGTTGCCAACGCTTCTTCGAGTTCCGAGCAAGATTCTTCGGATGACGCAGGGGACTCGGATGGCGGCCATCGTAAACGCCGTCGAGTGGAAGGTGACGAGGCCACCTCTAAGGACAACTCCTTGGAGGAATCGCCCGGGAAGGAGCCCATCAACGCTACTCCACTGCGTACGTGCGCCCCTTCTTCCTCATTCCCAGTTATCCAAACCGCCTGGAATGCGGATATGATGGATGAGGAGGACAACGAGGATGAGTAAGTTTCTTTCCCTGTTCTTTAGTCGAACGTTTTCTTTTGGTGCCTCGTTGACGCTTTGTCTTTATCGCAGCCTGCAAGCTATCAGCCCTCGCAGGTACGCCTCTTCCCTTCCTCCTGAAAAGAGAAATAAAACGGGACCTGCAGGCGAAACTCCTACCGCCGGCACGGTCCAAAATTCTCCGAATGCCGCTCCTGACGCGACGACTCCAAAGGCTCCAAAAGAGGTGTCGGGCAGCTCGGCGGATCCCCTCTCACTCGCCCAAGGCCAGGTAAACTTCGCTGCCTGTTTTTTTAATGTTCTACCGTCTTTGGATTTGTTATCGGGTGCACGTCAGTGCTCCCGATGGGAGTAGCCCCCGAGGCTGTAGTCGATCGCATGCGATCGGCCACAGGCTCAGAGATAGTCATTTTCTTCTTCTTCTTTTTATCGGGTGCACGGCAGTGCTCCCGATGGGAGTAGCCCCCGAGGCTATACTCGAATGTTTGCAATCGAGTATAGGCTCAAATTTTGCTCTTCTGACTCTTATAGTTTCATGTTCCTTGCAGTCGCTTATTGACTCCCTTGCGGCGCTTGGCCGCCGTGTTGTTCTTGCTGAGTCTGAATGCGGGTTCCTTCGAGCGGACCGCAGTCGACTCACCACTGAGAACGAGCTTCTTCGAGGTAAGTTTTCCATCTTTTCTTGTATTCGTTTTCCACCAATTCTTCGACTCTGATGATCGTTGTTGTGCAGCTCAACTTGAATTTTTGAAGACCGAGAAGGAGAATGCCTCCACTCAGGCAACAACTCTAGAGGCAGAACTGGCGACTGCCCGACGGGAGCTCGAGTCTTCCCGCATGTTATCTGCCGATTACGAGGGAAAACTTGCGGCTGCCCAGGATGCTCTGAAGAGCTTGGAGGATGCTGGCGCCAAGGCGGATGCCAATCTCATCAATTTTCTTCGCCCCCTTGCTGAGCGCTTCGCGGGTAAGTTGTACTTATCTACAATCTGCTTTTCGTCTTGGTGGATCCTTTGGACTAACACCCCTTTTTTTTTCTTAGGTCTCCTGGGTGTCCCCCTGGAGCTTGCTGGTGTTCCTCGAGTGGACGCATTGACAGATTCTTGCGCCCAGCTTAGGAGGCATGCTGCAGGGGTTTGCGCCTTGATTGGTGATGCCATTCGGGTGCTGACGCAACTGCACGGCCGCCTTCTCGTCAACGCCGTGTCTTCACCTGCGTTGGGCGATCTGCTGAAGGTTTTCTCGGAGGGCAATCTCCTTGAAGCTTACGTGGTTGCCCAGTCAGAATCTGGGGCGAAGACCGCCATCCAATTTGCGCTGGCGCATGGAGTCACTGGCTTGGAGGAGGCCTACTCGGAGCTTCCCGTCGATCCTGTTACGGGCAAAAAGGTAGGGCTTCGTCGTTTTGGCGATGCCGCTGGAGTCCTTGCTCGGAAGTTATCCGAGTTATTTGCCCGTGCTAAGGGAGGGACCACTTCCGCGAGTGGTAGCACCACTGTAGCTTCTTAGGTTATTTCTGTTGTACTTCGCAGCTTCGATTGTAATGAACCCTGGGATTTGCTCCCCTATTTTCAATAGTTGAATCGAGATGTTTTGCTGAAATGCTTCCTGTGATTGTGTGTGTGCTCCCGATGGGAGTAGCCCCCGAGCACCTGTCGAATAGGTGGTTAATATATCTCGAGTAGGGCATCTTACTCCTTAATCTTCCTTGTATTTTTCAGGTGACCGGGGTGGCTGCAGAGCCTTCGGGTGGACCTCCTACTCCAACCGATCCTCTTGTTGCCGCTGTTGGGACCTTGGCGGGTCTCCGTGATCGTGTAGCTGATGGTGAACGCAAGTTAAAGGTGTTGCGTGGGGTAGCCGATGTGGCTAAATCCAAACAAAAACTGGCGACTGAACGTGAGCAATTTGTGATGGATGAATTAGCGTCTGTTGCCAATGATTTGCTCTCTAAGTAGTTCAGCCCCCAAGTCTTTCTAATCTTGTGCTCTTCTTTTGATCATGTACCCTTGCTTTTCAGTTGTTCGACCAGATGACAGGAATGAGAAACAGTGGGTGGAGAACCACATCTATCAAGAAGCTAGTAGCTCAAGGCCTCACGCGAATAATGTTTGGTCTGATCGTAGTCGACGGTTTGTGCTTGCCTCCTTGAAGTTCAGAGTCAATCAGGCGAAGATACTCGTGAGTTCTTTTCACGAGGTTTTGATTGCAATGAACGCTGCTTTTTATCCGCTGCAAAGGGGTCCAGAAGATTGGAGCCATCTACTCAGGGTGTTCGGACGAGAAGGAGAGATTCGCGAGTGTGTTCGCAATCAGATGACTTGCGGCTCGGTGGTGGCTCTCTCTTTTGCCCGTTTATGGAATCCTGAGGTGAACTTCAACTCCATAGCTAGATTTCCTGATGGTCCAATCGACGATATGTCTCCTCATTATAGGGTTGTTCGACCTGCGGCAGAGGAAATCATTCGATTGACCTCGGATGAGGTAGATCGGGTTTTGGCGGCTGAGAATACTCATCGCCATGTATAAGTGTAGGATGTATATATCCTGTTTCATTGTGTAGTTTGTAAAAACTGTTGTAAGGTGTGTAACCTTGTATATATAAATTTTCCTGTTATGCTGAATTTAGGCGTAGCCCCCATGTGTTTTTGGGGTGTATACCTGTAACTTTTAGCATGTAAGGATGAATAATCTTCGGGTATGTATGGTTGAGAAACCATGTATTTTATTGCGATGACTGAGAAGTCATGTATTCGAGCTACAGGAGTGGCTAATATAGCCTTATTGCTGCGAGAAAAATAGATCTAGGGATAAAATTTGCGGAGGTGTGCGATATTCCAAGGATTGGAATAGATGCCTCCAGTCGCCGGGTTCTTCAGTCTATACGCTCCGCCTGGGATAACTTCGTGTATTATGAAGGGTCCTTCCCATGGTGGTTCGAGTTTGTGTCCTTCCTTCTGCTTGAGTCGTAACACCAGATCTCCTACCGCGAATGCTCTATGTCGTATGCGGCGACTGTGATAGTTTCGCAATGATTGTTGATATACTGCTGATCTTGCGAGTGCAATATCGCGCATTTCATCTAGTGCGTCCATATCTTCCGCGAGTGTCCTGTTAGAGGTTTCTTCGCTTTAGGCGACAACTCGTGGGGCGCTGAACCTAACGTCCTCGGGAAGGACTGCTTCTGCCTCGTATACCACGAAAAATGGTGTATAGTTGGTGGATCGGTTTGGAGTTATGCGGAGGCTCCATAGCACGGAGGGTAGCTCTTCGGCCCAATGTCCTGCTGCTGGGTGTAGACGATCGAGTAGGTGCTTCTTGATGCCAGCTGAAACTAAGCCGTTGGATCTTTCGACTTGTCCGTTCGTTTGCGGATGTGCGACTGAGGCAAATTTGAAGTTGATTCCCTTTTCTTCGCAGAACTGCTGTGTTTCCTTGGCTGTGAAATTAGTACCATTGTCTGTAATGATGTCATGTGGCACTCCAAATCTGCATACAATGGAGTCGAGGAATTTGACGGCGCATTGAGCGCTAGCCGAGGTTACTGGCATGGCTTTAATCCATTTGGTAAATTTGTCGACTGCGACCAGCAAGTGTGTATATCCACCCGGCGTGGACTTGCGTAGCGGTCCTACCATATCCAGCCCCCATTGTGCAAAGGGCCATGCGATAGGTATCATATGCAGTTCTGTAGCGGGTGCGTGCGGCTTTGGTGCGAATCGCTAGCAAGCGTTACACCGGTCGACTAGCTCCTTTGCGTCTCTGGCTGCTGTAAGCGAGTAGAATCCCGCTCGGAAAGCTTTTCCCATGATATTTTTCCAGCTCGCGTGATGTCCACAGTCTCCTTGGTGGATGTCTTGGAGTAGTTACTTGCCGTCTTCGGGTTATATACATCGCTGGAGTATACCCGAGATGCTTTTCTTATATAATTCTCCGTTGATCACCCGAAAAGATTTACTGCGCCTGATTATCTGTCGAGCTTCGCGAAGATCTGCTGGGAGCTGTTTGGCGGACAAGTAGTCGAGGTACTTCTGTGTCCAAACTGGCTCGACCAGAAATACTTGTCGCGAAATATTATGAATAAGCTCGATAATGGCAACTTGCGGGCTAACCTCTGTTTTCGGTGCTGCAGGTGCCCCGGCAGCTTTCTTGACTTTGACTGATCGCTTAGTTATTCGCTCGAAATATATTCCTGCGGTACGGGTGTATTTGTGGAACCCATGTTGGCCAGCCTGTCTGCTTCTTCATTACTGGATCTCGCGATGTGCTTGAGCTCGCATCCTTTGGAACTTCCCTCGAGTAGGTTGTACATGTCACGGTAGGCAACCATGTTTTTCGGCGAGAGCGTCACATTCTTTCATTGGCTGTTGCACGATGAGGTTTGAGTCGCCGTAGATCATTAGTCGGGTGGCTCCACATGTGACTGACATCTTCATCCCATGAAACAGGGCCTGATATTCTGCGTCATTGTTTGATGCCGGATCGTCGGGTGGAAAGTCCAATCGTAGGACATACTGCAGCTTGTCTCCCCTAGGTGATATTAGAACGATTTCGGCTCCTGCTCCTTCGTTTCTTTTGGACCCGTCAAAGTACATTATCCAGTTGCTCGTGTACTCGGATGGTCCTGGTGTTTGTAGCTCTGTCCACTCGCTTAAGAATTCCACGAGTACCTGGGATTTTACTGCATTGCGTCCTGTATAGGTGATATCCCAAGCGCCCAGCTCGATGCTCCATTTTGCTATTCTTCCGGATGCCCTAGGGTTGTTCATGATTGTACCGAGTGATGCATCATTAACAAATGTGATGGCGTGTTCCTGGAAGTAGTGCTTGAGTTTTCGAGCTGTAAGAACGACTCCATAGGCAAGCTTCTGGTAGTGAGGATATCGTTATTTGCATGGCGAAAGCACTTCGCTTATGTAATAGATCGGTCCTTGGACTCCATATGCCTTGCCCTCCTCAGGTCGTTCGACTACGATTGCTGTGCTGATGACCTGATTTGTTGCTGCTAGGTATAGGTAAAGTGGCTCCCTCTCTTGTGGTGTTGCAAGGACGCGTCTGCTTTGCAACGATCGTTTCAAGTCTGCGAACGCTTTTTTAGCTTATGGGGTCCACTCGAATTTGTCCGTCTTCTTCAACAGCTTGTAGAAAGGCAATGCTTGCTCTCCCAATCGCGCGATCAACCTGCTTAAGGCGGCTAGTCGCCCTGCGAGCTGCTGGACTCCGTGTAGATTGGTTGGCTCCTTCATCGTCAAAATTGCTTGTATTTTCTCTGGGTTGGCTTTGATGCCTCTGGCGGATACCAGGTACCAGAGAAGTTTTCCCGCTGGGACGCCGAAAACACATTTTGTTGGATTAAGCTTGATCCTGTATGCGTTGAGGGCGTCGAATGTTTCTTTGATGTCTTCGAGGAGTGTGTCCTCTACTCGGGTCTTGATGACGATGTCGTCAACGTATAATTGTACGTTCTTGCCAATGAGCTTGGCGAGACATTTTTGCATGCAGCGCTGATATGTTGCGCCTGCGTTCTTGAGCCCGAAGGGCATTGTCGTGTAGCAGTATACACCGTGTGGCGTGATGAATGCTGTCTTTTCTTCGTCTTCCTTCTTCATCCGGATCTGATTATATCCCGAATAAGCGTCCAGGAAGGATAGGCGCTGACAGCCTGCCGTAGAGTCTACGATCTGGTCGATTCGCGGGAGGGGAAAGTTATCCTTGGGGCAGTGCTTATTCAATGACGTGTAGTCAATGCACACTCGAAGGATGTCAGTGTTCTTTTTGGGGACCAGCACCGGGTTTGCTAACCAGGTGGATATCTTGATCTCTCTGATGAACTTTGCAGCTAGCAATCTGTTCACTTCTTCTCCAAGCGCTTTCTGCTTGGGTTCTGAGAACCGTCGAGTGGTCTGCTTGATGGGTTTAGCATCCTTTGAAGACTTCGAGTGAGTGCTCAGCAAACTCCCTAGGTATTCCTGGCATATCTGAGGGCTGCCAGGCAAAAATTTCCCAGTACTCACGGAGGAGCTCGACGAGTGCGCTTTCCTATGCTCGCGAGAGGGTAGTTGAGACCATCGCTGTCTTCGCAGAATCTGTCGGGTGCACCTGATGTTTTCGGGTGTCGCTGTTGGCGCTGAATTCCAATTCGGGCGCGTTTTTCTTCGTGAGGGGCATCACAGAGTGATCCGTGGTTTTTCCCAGCTCTTGCAATTCTTCCTGCATCCCGAAAGACTTTGCGATCTCGTTGAACTCAATGTCGCACTTGTTGGATTTCTGAAAATCTCCGTCAATGGTGATAACACCGTATTCTCCGGGTAACTTGAGCTTCAGGTACGCGTAATGTGGTACTGCCATGAATCTGGCGAACGCTATTCGACCAAGAATGGCGTGGTACTGTGAGGGCCAGTCGACGACTTTGAAGTCAAGGAATTCTCTTCTGTAGTTGCTTTTATTGCCCAACACAACTTCTAGGTTAATTGTTCCGAGTGGACGGATTGCCTTTCCCGGAACTATCCCGTGGAAGGATGTTTCTGATTCCGCAATGCCATCCAGGTTCTTGTTCATCCGACGGAGTGTGTACGCGTAGATAATGTTGATGCCGCTGCCTCCGTCCATGAATACGCGGGCAGAATCGTAGTTGCCAATTTGTGCTTGGATTACGAGGGCGGCGTGTCCTGGTCGATAGACTCGTGGTGGGTGGTCTTTCATTGAGAATGTGATCGGTTGATCCGCGATCTTCAAGTATTCGGGCTTTGTTGGCGGAGTCTGCACAACCATACATAGCTGCCTCGTGTTAGTCTTTTGAGCTCTGCGGGATGGACATACCTTCTGGATCATTGCCAGTTGCCCTGCCGGATTCGGGTACGCATTGGCTCCGGAGTTTTGTGCAGGTGGTGCTGGCAGTGCAGCTAACGCCATGTTTGGATTTGCTGGTGGAGGTAGGGGTTGTGGCGGCTGGAATCCTTGGTGGCCTCCTCCTGGAAGTGGCGGGTAATTTGGAATAGCTGTTGATCTGTTTTTCTTCGAGAAAGCCTCGTGAATGTCATGGAACTTCCGACAATCCTTGAGGAGGTGCGTCGCCTTGGTTTTGCCCGTAGCGAGCAGTAAGCATCAAGGTCTTCCTCGGGACTTTTTTCTTCAACCTTTGGTTTCCATTCGCGACTTCCGCGTCGTCCAGTATCGCGACTTCGCGTGAATTTCGCTGCTACCATTTGCTCTCGATCTTCGTGATCGTAGTATTTCCTTCTCTTTCTTCGGCCATGGCGATCTTCATCGGGTGCGGGTGATGACGCTCTCTCGTTGCGCACTGCGTCTTCTCCGTTAGCCCATTTTTCGGCTATGTTCATCAGCTCCCCAATAGTTTTGGGTGCAACTCTGCCTAGCTCTTCTCTGAAAGCAGTTCTTCGGGCGCCCTTTGCAAAGGCTTCAACCGCTACTTCTTCCTAGATGTTTCCTGCGGTGTTCCTGAGTGTGGTCCATCGCTGGATATACTCGCGGGTGGACTCGCCGCTTTTCTGCTTGCATGCTCGCAGTTCTTCAATGGTGGATGGTCTCTTGCAGGTCGATTGGAAGTTTTTGCAGAAGTCGCGGTGCAGGTCGTCCCACGATGCGTAACAGGACCTTGGCCTCGCTTCTAACCAGCTACGGGCCGCGCCAATGAGATGTAGATTGACGTATTGCATAGCCGTGTTCTTGTTCCCACGTTGGCATTTTACTGCCGTGAGGTAATCGTTTAGCCACGAAGAGAGCTCGAGTGAGCCTTCGTACTTTGTTACTTCCGTGCTGAGCTTGAATCTTTTGGGCAGGGGTGCTTCTCGGATGCTGCGGGCGAAGCAAAGTGCACCGCAGGTTTCGTCATCTGAAGAGCCGGACGAAGAGCGTTCGCGATATCGCGCTGCTCTTGCCCTGTCCACCTTATTTTGTGCGAGATCCGATCGCGCGTCGTATCCTGACTTGTCGCGGTCAGTGTCCTTCCTTGGCTCCTTGCTTCGTTTTCGCGAGCGGCTGCTGTGATGTCGCGAGCTTTCGTCTCTCGGGCTGTCCTCACTGCTGCTTCGACTGTCGCCACGGCGTCGAGCCTCTTTTCCTCGACCACGGCGTGGTGACTTGTCTCTTCTTGGCGAAGGGCTCCTATGCTTGCGAGACGCCTCTTTTTCTTTCTCCTTCTCCTTCTCTTTCTCCAGCTGCTCCGCGGCCTTCTTGCGGTCATAGGAGGCGAGCCTTGCTGCTGCCAATCCTAGCCCTTTGCGCACTTGTTTATACTGCTCTGCCCGAGGGTCGCTTTCTGTCGGCTGGTTCATTTGCATGTAAGTTGCTGCGGCCAGGACCGCGGCGGCAGGAGTTTGCGGGTAGGCGTTCCCGTCATCATCGACTCGCATGAGGTAGGGCGTGACCGACCTACTGGTCCCGCCCAAGGACTCGATATCCCTGGATGTTGATGCGTATCCCTTCCTCGCGGGTCGGGTACCGACCGAGGGTGCTAGGGACAGCTCAGCTCGTCGTTGACTTGATTCATTCGCCGCTCTTCTTCGACGGGCCAGATCTATCCGAGCATCCTTGATGGTTGCGGCTGCTCTCACGAGGTGATAATGGTAGGCGACCATATCCTCGTGTGGTGAATCTGCTGCGGGTGGCTTGCTCGTTCGCATAGCCTCCTTTGCGCGATCCCAAGCTTCCCGTGAGACGCCGATTATGGAGCATTCTGCTGCCTATGTTCTGTCTTCGGGGGTTGCTCTGATCCTGCCATGCAGACTTGAGCCAGTCGTGGCTCGTGCGTCCTAGGCGTGGATCGGAAAGCTCTTTGTACTCGTGAAGGTTCCTCTGTCGAGAGGGTATGGTAGTCGTTGGCGTTGAGGCGGACGGACTCGCCGCTCTTCTCCAGACGAAGGCGCGAGTCGACGGCTCCTGATTCAGACCCTGATTCTTCCGGGAAGTGGAAGATTCCATCCCTGTCGGTCACGAACTTCAGGCTCCCGAACGTCAAGGTGACGCTCTTTTCCAGATCGTCGAATACCGGGCGAGACTCCGGCGAGTGAGGAGTGACCACGACAGATCCGATCCGTATAGGATTGTACGGAGCCGCGGTCGAAGGTTTCCAACGAGAATTGGTTGTCGATGAAGCCGAAGACGCCGGTGATCCAGCGCCCGCCGTTCCCACAGACGACGCCAATTGTCGAATCCGCTGTTCGGCAAATCCCTCAGGTGACCCTATCGGGTTTCGAGTAGGAGAACCCATGAGCGTTGGTGGCGATCGTCGGCTAAACAGGGGGCAAGATTTACCCAGGTTCGGGGCCCTCGTAGAGGTAAAACCCTTACTCCTGCTTCTATCGATCTGTATTAATCGAGTAGATCGGTTACAATGATGGTGGCTCAAGTCGAGAGTATGATCTCGAGCTCAAGGCTTTGTGATTGCGGTGTTGCTTGGTCCTCTACCGGTGGCTCTCCCGGCCTTATATAGATGGCCAGGTCTCAAACCTTACCCGGAGAGGACTCGAACTCTAACCCTACGTCGGTTATAGCTTTCCTAACTTAGCCCGCAAGGTATTGCGGGTGGGCTTCACATGGGTCTTTCGGCGTTCCAAGGGCTCCTCCTCTTGGGCCTTAACGTTGGGCCGGAGATGGGGGTGTCCTTTCCCGCAGGGTCTAATATCCATTCCTTCGTCATAGATAATCATAGATAATCCAAGATAACCATAGTCTCACAACACACGTAGTTTTAAACGAGACAAATAGCAAATAGTTCACGAAACATAACTAAATGGACACAAGCTCTCAAAGATTGATAAAATCATATGCTTGTTCCCGAACCCATGCAAATCCTGTAGGCCTAAGACTACTTCTCCCCCTTTGGCATCGAGACACCAAAAAGGAGATTGGAAGTGGTGCTAGCGTCTCATAGACAAGCTAAGAATCTGAGTGCTCAGAAGACTCTCTAGCTGACGTCTCTTAAGCACCCTCGGCGTCTCTCTCCTGGTCTTCATCCACATCCTCATCATCTTCCTCAAAGTCATCACCAGCAGGAGCACTAGATGAGGTACCAGTGGCACGAAGAACCTCCTCAATATGTTTCCAAGGGGTACGGTCTCTGGAAGCCCACTTTGAATAAGACTCAGGAACTAAGGGAGCGGGAGCATCACCAGTAGCACCACTCACATGGTGAAGAATCTGACACTAAGAGCTGGACATAGCAGTGTCCCTGCGGTAAGCCTGGTACTGCTCCTTGTGTATGTCCACCTTCATGCAGAGCACATTGCGGTGGAACGAGGAAAGCTTCCTGACATTGTGCACAGTAGTGAAGTTGTCAACCCTGCGAGCACTGGAAGGAACATCCCCCATAGAGCAACCACCCTCAGTAGGAGGGGAAGGAGCAGCAGCAACAGATTTATTCCTCTTGATATACAACTTCTTGAAAGCATGGTCTTGCATAGGCAGCTCACGGAAGTCTCTCTTCATCGTATCCTTGATCAACATCATGATGACAGGTCCATATGGGATAGTATTCCCACCAATCATAGCATTGCGGAGCTCGTGGAAGATAATATACATGACATCCACGGTGTAAGAAGCAGTGGGTTCCTCATCCTCCATGCATTGCTTTGCCAGAATCAGGAGGTTGTAAAGCGGACTAGTGAGAGCATCATTATTGCCACCACTGGGAACCAGAAAATCCCAAAATAGGCAAACCAGCTGATCATAGAACGGGAGGAGCTCTTCCAACTTACCCACAGTGAATCCAGGGGCATACATAGCAGCCATATTCCTCTCACGCTAAGGTCTATCAATATCATGCATACAGTGACCAAGTGGAGGATGAGAGCGTTAACTATAGCCAATAAGCTTACCTAGCTTGAAGAACTGAGCCTCACAAGGAGTGGTCTGAGTCATCCACTTCAAACTGCACACAACACCAGAATCAAACGCAAGAGTAGACATGAACTGAACCACAAGATCGGTGTTGAAGGGGCAGCGAGTCTCCATGAGCTTCACAATACCAAACCTCTCGATAATACTAGCAACATCAGCAAACACATCCTTGTCTTTGAAGAACTGGAACTTGGTGGGATTCATTTGACGGATTGGAAACTTGTAGTCGGAGTAGATGTCAGCAAAGATGTAGGACTGCTCCGCACACCAAAAGCGAGGATCATCAAACTCCATGTCTCTCGGGGTGGTGTACCAATCCTTCTGACAAATTTGAGAAAATTACTGAGTGGTCACATCATGCTTATAGTCCCTCCTTGCTTACTTGCCTTTCTTCTTCCTTGGTTATTTCTTTGTAGCAAGATACTTGGTTTCCCCTTGGCAACGGTTTTCCTTGGAGGGCGAGAGTCACCGGGATCCTCATCACTAGTGTCCTTGTAGGAAGGACGCTTGCGAGTGCTCAACTTGTCTACCTGAGAACCACCTGTGAAAGAAGCACATAGACGGGAGCAACAGGGATAAGTGCACATAAGTCAACAAAGAAATAATATATACCTAATAATAAAGCGTTAAGGCTTCCTTGGTTTGGTTTGATTTGGTAGGTCATTAAAACTACCCTCAAAGTTGACATAAATTACCCACCTTGCCACGGGTAAGTTATACTATTCAGATTCATATTTATACATATCTTCTACTATAAATTTTCTTAGAGGCGTGATGGTACGTTCTGGTGCGTCGTACGTCGATGCTAATTTTCTTGGTGTCCTACGTCTCGCGTGAATTTCTCCTTGGATCGATGGTGTGGGCCGCAGCCCGCAGGAGAACGTGTCCTACTCGAATTGATCATCTCACGTACCAAAGACCGGTACATACCCTGCCTCCATAAGACCGTCAGCGTCCGGACCAACAGGCCGCACCGCGAAGAATAAGCCCCACCAGCCTCGGAACGGCGCCGCGGGGCCCAGCGGCGGCCAGAAGCGGCTAGCCATGCTGGGCGCGGAGGGCCGCGAGTTCGTCAGCGGGATCAGGGAGCTCAGCCGCAGGGAGTTCAGGGTGTCATTCCTGTGCATGGATTGGGACACCAGGAGCTGCTCGCCTGCAAGTCCGTCTCCAAGCGGAAGCTGCGCACGCCCGCCGACGTGGAGGACGTGCGCCGGGAGGTGGCCATCATGCGCCACCTGCCCAAGAGCCACAGCATTGTCACGCTGCGGGAGGCCTGCGAGGACGAGGGCGCCGTGCACATCGTCATGGAGCTCTACGAGGGCAGCGAGCTCTTCGACTGCATCGTCGCGCGGGGAGACTACACGGCGAGCCGCAGCCAACATCACCCGCACCATCATTGAGGTCGTGCAGCTCTACCACCGACATGGTGTCATCCACCGGGACCTCAAGGCCGTGAACTTCATGTTTGACAACAAGAAAAAGAACTCACCACTCAAGGCCATCGATTCGGCCTCTCCATTTTGTTCAAGCCAGGTATTGCCCCTGAATTCTAGACCCCTTTCCCAATTCGGGAGAACTGCCCACTTACATCTCTGAATTTTTTTTATCACCCTTGCGGGATAAATGAATTTAGTAGACTGTTTTGGGTGGTATGATGGGTAATTGACAACACTGTACCAAAGACCGGTGCGCTAGCAGCGACCTAGGGTTTCTCTAGGGTTGGGCGATTCCGGCGGCGATCCGATCGTAACTCCGGGAGACCACCGATCTACCACGCTTTCCCCTCTCCGGCGGGCATCGACTCGGGCTGACCAAGGGGCTAGCTTGCCTAGCTTCCCGGCCTTGGACGATTGGCTGCTGTGGTGAGGGTGGAAGCGTGGGAGGAGAAAATCGCCATGGCTGAGAATTCCGAGGCGAGCGGGGGAAAGGCCAGGAGGGACGTGGACATGGGTGAACTGCTGAAAAACCCGACGCTCAATGGAGAAGAACTAAACGATGTGATCTTGGGCCAGGAGGAGGTCAAGAGGTGGCCGGCGGCGAAGTGGCTTGCCGCGGCGAAGGTGCTGACGAGGAAGCCTTACAGCATCAACTCTCTGAAGAACACGCTGATGTCGGCGTGGAATCCAGCACAGGATGTGATCTTCCATGAATTAGAACCTAATTTGCTAGTGCTCCAAGCGTCCTGCCTTGGGGATTGGAAGAGGATAATGGAAGAGGGGTCTTGGCTTTTTCGTAACTGTGCTCTCATGGTGGAGCCGTTTGTTGGTGCTACTCCTACACCAGATGTGATCCCGAGGGGAGTTGAAGTCTGGGCTCAGATACATAAGCTACCACCCCTGTTCCGCAACAAGGAGGTACTTGATCAGCTTGCGAGTAGGGTGGGCAAAGTAATCAAGACTGAACTGGCTGTGATGCAGACCAGGAACGGGATTTTTCACCGCGTGCGTGTGAAGCTAGACTCGATGAAACCTCTGACGCGGTTTGTTCCGATAGTGCTGGAGGGAAGGGACCGCATCTTCTTGCAAGTTAAGTATGAGAAAATGCCAAGGCATTGCGAGTTCTGTGGTTTCATGGGCCACTCTCACCTCGAGTGCGGCACGGGGGAACATGAGGAGAAGGATCGCCACTTCGGTCAGTGGTTGTTGGCGGAGGAGATGTATTGGAAGCCTGGAACGCCAGGTGGCCGCATCCGAAGTGAGGCTTGGACCCCTGATGGAAGGAGGGCCAGTGAGTCTGGGATGGGTCGCGGCGGAGGTCGAGCTGGCCGTGGAGGGCGCGACACGGGAGGCCGTAATGTACGCAAGTGGGCTGCAAAGCCAGCAAATACTGACCGCAAGCGGAATTCTGAGGAGGCAGGGTTGGGGTCTGAACCAGCGGACGAACTCGCTGATATAGCCTCGAGTCCTCTGAAAACGCACAAGGAGGATGGACAGGAATCTCAAAGTGATGTTACGTCCAGGGTACGGAAGGAGCTGAATATGAGTGGGGGTGACATGAGTGTGCCCCCGCCACCACCACAGTATATTACGCCTAGGGAGCGGAAGAAGCAGAAGAATGTATCGCCAAGCAAACAGGGGCACGGTGGGAATCGTTCAGACCAGGAAGTGCAGAAGGAGGATGGCCAGACCATCGATGAAAATGATATTGCCACGGAGGCGGCTTCCTCGAAGGGGGGCCGCCAAGCACAATGAGTGCTATGAGTTACAACTGTCGGGGCATGGGCGGTTCTGCGACAGTTAAGGAGATTCGCGATCTTGCGAAGCGTTACGCCCCCACCGTGTTGTTTGTGCTTGAAACTCAGTTACATAAAAATAGGGTGGAGAATTTAGCTAGATCTATCGGTTTTGATAGAGGGTTTTTTGTTAGTAGTACTGGGCGCAGTGGTGGCCTGGGGTTGTTCTGGAATAATAATATATCTATTGAAATTTTGCCTTACTCACAATATCATATTGATGCGATTGTGAGGGAATTGGGAAAGGAACCGTGGCGAATCACGGGAGTTTATGGGGAGGCGCAAACGAGCGAGAGATTCAAAACGTGGGACATGATGAAGTTTATTCGAGCGTCATCCCCTCTACCCTGGGTCTGCATGGGGGATTTCAATGAGGTACTGCACAGACACGAACACATTGGAGTGCAGGAAAGGAACTATGCTCAGATCGCGGGATTTCGCGAGGCAGTAGACGTTTGCGGATTGAAAGACCTGGGTTACCAGGGGACAAGCTGGACGTACGAGAAGAAAGTCTCGGGTGGTACCTATTGCCGGGTTAGGCTGGACCGGGCATTGGCTACTGGTGATTGGTGTAGTCGCTTTCCACTTGCGACAGTGAGACACCTGACGGCAGCGGCATCCTATCTTGGGAGGAGCCGAGGCGACGTACGGGACAGCATGCAGCCAAATTATTCCGGTACGAAGTGATGTGGGAGCGAGATGAAAGTTTTGCACCGATGCTTAAGCAGGTATGGACCCAACCGGGAAGGGCAACTACTCTGGAGCAACTACAGGAAAAGATCACATCAGTATCGAGCTCGTTGCAGTCATGGGGAGGGAACACCTTTGGTAGTGTTCGTCAGGAGATTCAGAGACTGCGCGCAGACCTACAGCGACTGCGAGAAGATCCGTCACGTGTGGGTCCTACCCACGTCGAACTCAAGACAGTTGAGCGGTTGTTGGAGATTGAGCACCGTGAGGAGATTATGTGGCGCCAGCGCTCGAGAATCCAGTGGTTATCGGATGGAGATAAGAACACACGGTTCTTCCACTTACGTGCTAGCCAGCGGAAACGGAAGAACAAAATTACCCAACTCCGAAAACCAGACGGTGAGGTAACTAATGACCCATGTGCTATGGCTGATGTTACTAATGGTTTCTATCGCAACCTATACAGGTCGGAGGGCACAGCTGACATGGGGGTGGTTTTAGACACGGTGCCTGTACGGGTAACAAATGACATGAACAGGGGGTTGATCTCAGATTTCTCTTGCCAGGAAGTCAAGGAGGCCTTGTTTCAGATGTTTCCCACTAAAGCGCCGGGTCCAGATGGCCTGCCAGCACACTTTTTCCAGCGCCACTGGGAGCTTTGCGGGGAGGAGGTAACACAGATTGTGATAAGAGTGCTCCGTGGGGAAGACGACCCTGCAGCTTTTAATAAAACCTTTCTAGTGCTTATTCCTAAGGTGGCCAAGCCAGAAGAGTTGGGTCAATTTCGTCCTATCAGTCTATGCAACGTCATCTACAAAATTGCATCCAAGGTGTTGGCTAACAGACTGAAGATTGTTCCGCCTGATGTCATTTCAGATGAGCAATCGGCCTTTGTTCCCGGGAGACTAATTACGGATAATATAATCACTGCCTACGAGTGCCTCCACTTCATGAAAAGGAACAAGGCTTTGAAGCATAGATTCTGCGCCCTAAAATTGGATATGCGGAAGGCGTATGACCGGGTGGAGTGGGAATACCTTCAAGCCATAATGCTTAAGTTGGGTTTCCATCCATCATGGGTTAACATGGTGATGAGAATGGTTACCACAGTGTCGTTCTCAGTTTTGTTCAATGGGGAGCGGTTGGAGGAATTCACTCCCTCCCGAGGTATTCGTCAAGGGGATCCAATATCGCCATATTTGTTTTTGTTAGCAGCAGAGGGCCTCTCATGCCTATTGAAGTTAAGAAGTGAATCATCGAACCTACAGGGTTTAAAGGTGGCTCCCACCGCTCCTCCGGTGAACCACCTACTTTTTGCAGATGATAGCCTGTTGTTCATAAAAGCAAATGGAGATAGTGCTCGGGATGCGCGAGACACACTGGATGCTTATTGTCAGGCCTCAGGTCAGCGTGTGAACTTGGATAAATCATCCATATTTTTCAGTAAACGCTGCCCTGCTACAGTGAAGCAAGAATTGAAGATCATTCTCAATGTGCAGAATGAGTCACTTAACGAGAAGTACTTGGGGATGCCTTCCAATGTGGGGAGATCAGTTAATGGTACCTTTAAATATCTGAAGGATCGGATTTGGAAGAGAATTCAAGGCTGGTTAGAGCAATGTTTGTCGGCAGCAGGGAAAGATGTACTCATAAAATCAGTAGCTATGGCTATCCCAGTGTTCTCCATGGCTTGTTTCAAGTTGCCGAGGGGACTGTGTGACCACATCACTTCTTTGATAAGAAGTTTTTGGTGGGGCTCAAAGGATGGAAAGAGGAAGATGAGCTGGGTTGCGTGGGATGAGATGACGAAGCCGAAATGCATGGGAGGACTGGGCTTTCGGGATATATAATTATTTAACCTAGCTCTTCTGGCTCGGTAGGGGTGGCGAATTCTACAACACCCGGATATTGTCAGTGCTCGCATTCTGAAAGCGATTTACTTCCCCAACACCGAGTTTCTGGAAGCCGAACTCGGATCTCACCCCTCCCAGGTTTGGCGTGCTATCATGGAAGGGAAATCAATCCTAGCTCAGGGTCTGATTAGACGGATTGGTAACGGGGCAGACACTAATCCGTGGAACGACAACTGGCTCCCACGGGAGGGGGCTTTGAGACCATATGCCCGTCGTGATGATGCTCCTGACCCGCCCCAACGGGTTTCAGAACTTATTATTCAATCGACGCGAGAGTGGGATATGGCCAAGGTGAATACGTTCTTTCTACCTATGGATGCTCAGGCTATCCAAGCAATACCGATTAGCACCCGGGTCCAAGCTGATTTTTGGGCGTGGCATCATGAAAAGAATGGACTATTCACAGTGCGCTCAGCTTACCGTATGATTGTTGCGACTAGGGCAACGAGAGAAGCATGGCTGGAGGGGTCTGCTGCAAACTCCAACCACCAGGCTATGGAAAAAAGCTGGTCCAAGTTATGGAATATAGACGTACCAGCAAAACTGAAAGTCTTCCTATGGCGCTGGGCGAAGCAATCACTACCTACTGCTGACACCCTTCATCGGAGGCACATTGCACCGGCGAGTACGTGTGGCATATGTGGCGCGGAGGACTCGTGGAGACACTCGTTGATTGACTGTACGATGGCTCGCTGCGTGTGGGCTTTGGCCGAGGATGACATGACCGAACACATGAGCCAAGTACAGGAACCGGAGGCGCGAAACTGGTTGTTCGCAATGATCGAAACCCTGCCTCATGAACAACTCACTCGTATGTGCGTGACGGCATGGGCTATCTGGCACGCGAGGCGAAAGGTGATACACGAAGGCATGTTCCAGAGCCCGTTGAGCACTCACTCCTTCATTGAGAGTTTTATCTCGGAACTTGGAGGGATTCACCGACAAGCAAAGAAGGGGAGGAAAACAACTGAAAGGAAGCAACAAAAATGGATTCCTTCGAGAGAGGGCACCGCGAAGCTTAATGTTGATGCGGGTGTCGCCAGAAACAAGGAAGCGGGAGTAGTTGCCGTGGTCACAAGGACGGCGACGGGAATTTACCTGGGAGCATCGGCTGTTGTTTACAACGACATTTCAGACCCCGAAACCCTAGAAGCAATGGCAATCAGGGAGGGGCTAAACTTGGCCAGTGATCTTCTTCTCCGAAACATCCAGGTGGCAAGCGACTGCATCAATGTGATCAGAGCACTGCGAGAGAAGAACCTGGGAAGGTACAGTAGTATCCTGCATGAAATAAGAGCGATGGCCGGGACCTTCACGGAGGCGTCCTTCGTTCATGAAATCAGAATGTCGAATACTGAGCCCCATAACTTGGCACGTGCGGTGCTAGGCTTTTCGCTGGGGCGGCATGTCTGGCTTGTTGATCCGCCTATGGGCGTTTGTATCCCAAGAATTTTGATTTATGAATAAAGTGGCAGTGTGATTCTCAAAAAAAAAAAAAAAAACGTACCAAAGACCGGTACATACCCTGCCTCCATAAGACCGTCAGCGTCCGGACCAACAGGCCGCACCGCGAAGAATAAGCCCCACCAGCCTCGGAACGGCGCCGCGGGGCCCGGCGGCGGCCAGAAGCGGCTAGCCGTGCTGGGCGCGGAGGGCCGCGAGTTCGTCAGCGGGATCAGGGAGCTCAGCCGCAGGGAGTTCAGGGTGTCATTCCTGTGCATGGATTGGGACACCAGGAGCTGCTCGCCTGCAAGTCCGTCTCCAAGCGGAAGCTGCGCACGCCCGCCGACGTGGAGGACGTGCGCCGGGAGGTGGCCATCATGCGCCACCTGCCCAAGAGCCACAGCATTGTCACGCTGCGGGAGGCCTGCGAGGACGAGGGCGCCGTGCACATCGTCATGGAGCTCTATGAGGGCAGCGAGCTCTTCGACTGCATCGTCGCGCGGGGAGACTACACGGCGAGCCGCAACCAACATCACCCGCACCATCATTGAGGTCGTGCAGCTCTACCACCGACATGGTGTCATCCACCGGGACCTCAAGGCCGTGAACTTCATGTTTGACAACAAGAAAAAGAACTCACCACTCAAGGCCATCGATTCGGCCTCTCCATTTTCTTCAAGCCAGGTATTGCCCCTGAATTCTAGACCCCTTTCCCAATTCGGGAGAACTGCCCACTTACATCTCTGAATTTTTTTTATCACCCTTGCGGGATAAATGAATTTAGTAGACTGTTTTGGGTGGTATGCTGGGTAATTGACAACACTGTAGCTAAACACAGTTGCTTTTTGAGTAAATCTAAAAAATTATTTGGTGTCCCTTTCATAGGCGAACGCACGATTCGGGGAAAGAATTTGGGTAGGTTGGTGAATGCAACCGTAGCCAGGCAGTAGTCTTGGTAGTTGCACTCTTGAAGCTAGAATTTGGGAAGAGTAATGCTACAATTACGCGAAATATCTACGGAAAAATTTACGGGATCATGTAGGAAAATCAGAACGTGGGGCCGGACTGAAAATCAAGGGGGCGGTAGGACGATGGAGGAAAATTGGGAATCGACACGTATGTCCGTAAATACCCTCTGTAACCATTTTGTCCGTAAGTCTAGCTATTCCGATTTGGGAATAGCAAGTCAAGTGGGTGCTGTATATAACTTTATACATCACCATTAACACGGTGGTAGTTCAGCGCCTGCGGAACTGGCCGGCGGAGGTATAGCTACCACCGGCGGCCCGTCCCCCTGTCACCAGGAATAGGCCATGCACGCTGCTACGTGGTCCCACCGTTGACGCAACTGGTCTCTGGCCCAACGCCTCCAACCCGGACACCAAACGATTCTCCTTACTATCGCCTTCCCTTGCCGGTGCGCCGTCCATGCACCTAATTCGGGCGATCGACGTGCCAGGGTTCAGATGAAGGCAGCTCCATGTGAAGCTCGATGAGAAGCCAATTTGCTTGCTCCGTTAATTTTTTCTGATCCGATTTCCCTTTTCCGTGTCCCTCTTGGGTTGTCATCAAGTGTCGGGCTCTAGAAATTGTCGTGATCTGGGAGGAGTCAACTACCAAGCGGTGAGGAGCGCCACCGAACCATGGGCGGGCTACCAGTAGAGCACCGCTAGCAACATCTTCAGGAAGAAAATTGGGCTTGGAATCAAGCCCTATCGTTCAATTCAGAGCAAGCTAGAAAGCATGAAAAATACAGAGCAAACTTTCTAGCTAGCGCACTTTTTCCTAAGGACCTCCGATGATGTAGTCCTTATTTTTTTTCTACCCACTGTCTAATGTGGTTTCGACTTCATGCAAGGCTACTTCCATTCGAAGCGGGACAAATTGTTTGTGCCGGTTTCTTAAGTTCTTTTTTACGTGAGGCAACTCACGAGTAACAAGCCGGGGCATTGTGGATAGATCTTGCGGCAGTAGATTCTCTTCTCAAGGAGAGAATGGAAAGGACATTGTGAGGCTACGGTTACATGGGTCAATCTATCTTATGGTAGTATTCAATGTGGCAATCGCTATCCGAGAGCACGTCACGGTGAAACAAAAATCTACGGGCATGTTTGCTATCATATACTCAAAACAATAGGAGAGCATCCACATATTAATCAAGTAACAATCCTAGAGAGGTGAAAAACAGAACTGAAAAATTTGGGACAAATCCCAACCGGATATTCCGGTCCAGTACTGAAGCGGATATTCCGGGTCCATGAAATCAGCACTGATTTGATCTTCACCTAGGTTCAAAACTAGATCGGTGATATGGGGTGCTAACGTATTGTTTCTAGCATTCATTAGATACCCTAGGGAACATCCACTACCAAGCATTGACAAGAAAAACATGCATCCAAGAAGGGGTAGGGTGAGGGCACCAAGATTCAAAGAAATTGAAGTTTACCCGCTTCCATGGATAAAGACGCTTGGATGGGATTGATCCCAAGGAGATGGAGAACAAGATCCAGCCAAGAACACGCAAATCCCGTGGAGGAAGTGGCCTGGGAGGCCAAGAATCGGAGGGGCAGTGATTTGGTGGAGGAGGGGGGTTGGGGAAGAAAGGCAAGAACTGCCTCTCCAACCCGTGCCCCCTCAGATTTGAGGAGATTCGCCGGACCGGATATTCCGGTACAAAATTGTACTGGAAATTCTGACTGCCTTCTGATTCGGAACTTCCTAGTTTCAAAGGAGTGACTTGTGTGCTAGATAGAGTTTGGTTTTAACATAGAGAGGCTTAGGATAGAAACACCAAACTGAAAGTAGTACTTATCCCACCTAAATGCAAGAAACGAACAAAACATCCAAGTGAGAGAGATTTTCCTACGAAAACACTTAGCAAGGGAAAAAAAAGAGAAATGCTATGAAAATCAAATAACCCCAACTAAGAACCAACTCTTCACTAAGTAGAGGTTGGTGTCCTAAGCCACCATGTAAGAGATCATGGTATGCAACAGCGAAGATATATCTTGGGTGCATTGCCAATTCTCGACATTGAAGGTCACAATTCAACATTAGAAAAAGAGATATAACAATGTTTTTTTTCTTTGGGCATAATGGGGCGAGGGAGAACCCAATGTGTTAGGATAACACTCCCCCTATGTCCATGCCTACACCTAAACCCAAACACGTCTCAACTATAGGGGTGTGCAAGATCCTCAAGTCAAACTCCTAGAATCAATGATATTTAGCTCATTCCTCAAGAACATGAATCTTACATCATCAAGTGGCTTCCTGAAAATGTCTGGGAGATTATCCTTGGTGGGGAAATATGCTAGCTCAATATCACCTCTTGCCACATGATCCCGGATGAAATGATGACGAATCTCAATAGGCTTCGTCCTTGTGTGTTGCACGGGGTTGTAGGCGGTCTTGATGGCACTTTAATTGTCACGCATGGGAGGCACCTTATCCAAGTGAACACCATACTCTTTGAGGGTTTGCCTCATCCATAGAAATTGGGTGCAAGCACTAGCGGCCGCCACATACTCGGCTTCGGCGGTGGAGAGAGATATGCAATTTTGCTTCTTGGAAGACCAACACACCAAGGACCTACCAAGAAATTGGCAAGCCCCGGAAGTATACTTCCTATCATCTTCATCACCGGCCCAATCGGAATTCGTGTAGCCCTTGAGACAGAATTGTGCCCCCTTTGGGTAGCACAAACCAAACCTTGAGGTATGAACCAAATACCCAAAAATCCTATGGACCACCACTAAGTGGCTTTCCTTAGGAGCCGCTTGGTTCCCTATCACACACACCTACACTCAAAACAATATCGGGCCTAGATGCACAAAGATAAAGCAAAAAACCAATCATAGAACGATACAACTTTTGGTCCACATCTTTACCATCCGGATTGCACTTGAGGTGGCACTTGACTTGCATAGGAGATGGCTTCTCTTTTGCACCTTGGAAATTAAACCTCTTGAGCATGTCTTGGGTATACTTGGCTTGAGAAATGAAAGTCCCACGAGCCAATTGCTTGATCGCAAAGCCAGGGAAGAATTTAAGCTCTCCCATCATGGACATCTCAAACCCGTCAATGATAAGCTTTGAGAACTCATTATTGAAAGCTCGGTTAGTTGAGCCATAGTTAATATCGTCCACATAGAGTTGGCATATGAAAAGATCTCCCTTTACCCTCTTTGTGAAGAGGGTGGGGTCGATCTTCCCAACTTCAAAACCACGGTCATCCAACAACTATCTAAGGTGCTCATACCATGCACGTGGTGCTTGTTTAAGTCCATATAGCACCTTATCGAGCTTGTAGACATGGTTAGGGAAGTAGAGGTTCTCGAACCCCAGAGGTTGCTTCACATATACCTCCTCTTTGAGTGGACCATTCAAGGAAGCACTTTTGACATCCATTTGTTACAATTTGAAATTATACGAAGATGCATATGCAAGAAGGATACGGATGGACTCAAGGCAAGCCACGAGAGCATATGTTTCATCAAAGTCAATGCCTTCCACTTGAGTGTAGCCTTGAGCCACCAATCTTGCCTGGTTCCTTATGACGATATCATGCTCATCTTGCTTTTCTTGAATATCCACTTAGTGCCAATAACATTGTGGCAATCTTTGGGCTTCTCAACTAGTCTCCAAACCTTGTCGCGCTCAAAGTTATTGAGCTCATCATACATAGCTTCAACCCAATCGGAGTACTCAAGAGATTCAAACACTTTCTTTGGTTCCACCATGGATATGTGAGCTTGATGCTCACTAAAGTGAGCCAATTGCTTTCTTGTGGATCTTCTAGCTTTAACATCTTCCAACACTTTTTTGTCGGATGCATCAATGCGCTTCAAAGCTCTTGTCGAGACATCGTAGTAGAATTCATAGACGGGGGTGCCATGAGACTACTGATAGAGATGTGGGGGGACGTGATTGTGCGAAGGACAATGATACAGGGTTTTTACCCAGGTTCGGTACAGCACAGTGATGCGACGTTCCTACTCCTGCAATCTCACTATTCAGGACTAAAGCGTGTAAATATAGAGTACAACGTGAGGTTCTATTAGCTTCTCGTCAAGGATCAACCTCTCGGCGAGTTAGCCTTTAGCTTCTTGTCTATCTATCTTATCTCCCATCCGGCTTTATATAATAGCCGGATTAGGACATACAGAATAGGAAACCTAGAAGACTACGGTAACTATTAACTTGGAAAGTAAGGAATCCGCCTTCTACTCCAAGCCAGATCACGTGGGCCACGATCCAGGTTCTTCTAGAATCCGTCTTCTGTGCATCAGCTTACTGGGCCGCCCAATGGACCGTAATCCACTACCACTTGGGCCACCCGGGTAATCTGGCACTTTAGACTACCATCTGATATACCCCCAGTTGGTATATATCCGACAGTAGCCCCCAAGAAGGATTAAGACTCGGATTCGCCGTCTTTCGCCAAATGCATATTTTCCAAGAAATATCGGCCTGCAGTCTTGATTCTTCCTTTTCCTCCTCAAAGGATGTCATAACGCAAAACTCGGAATCCAGAAAATCCGGCTTTTCTTCCACGAATCTTCGCAGAAAAGGAACTTCCTACGTCAGCGCTTTAATCCTGCTGACGTAAGGGACATTTGGGTTACAGGCGGGAAACCTAGAAACATATCTCTGACAGATTCTCGCGGGAAACGAGGCGATAGCAATAATCACCCGTCGTTTCATTTCCCGGAATTTCCGGCGAGTGACACGCGTCATCCAACGGTCAAAAGAGTCGTTAGCATGCATCGTGACGGGATTCCGGCTATAAATAGCCGCCTCCGTCCTCTAAGGAAACCTTCCGCTGTCACTTCGCAGCACCATTCCCAGCGCCCAAGTTCTCATAGAGCAACTCCCGAGCGAACGAACGCCACCCGAGACCTCACCGGAGCAACCGCGCGCCGCCCATCGATGGCATCCCCAAGCTCCTCACCAGCCCGCACCGCCGCAAAGGACATCGACGAAATCATCGATACGATGGATCCACAACTGGATTCACCGGTGCACGCCTCCGGTGATGAGCCGGCGAAGGCCACTGGCGGTGCGGCGGGCGAGGAAATCCATCTCACCGCCACAGATCTTGTGGGGTCTTCTTCCGCGCCTCCTCCGCCGTTCGCGCTCGAGACGGCGGAAGAGAAACTCACCCTCGTCGGAGACGAGCTCGCGGCCGCGGAGGCTGCAGCGTCCGCCACCGCCGGAGCAGAAGACGAGGCGAAAACTGCCGGCAACTGGAGTGCCAGCAGTATTCCGCCATCCCTCCTTCCGACAATGGAGAAGGAGGGGCTCGTGCTGAAGGGGAAATGGCGGATCCTGGAGGACGAATCCGAGCCCATGCCAAAAGACGGAGAACGCGTTCTCCTTACCTCTCATATTGCGAGAGGTATGGGTTTGCCGCCTTCCACCTTTTTCTTAGAAGTCCTCAACCATTACGGTGTTCAGCCTCATAACCTTCCCCCAAATTCCATTCTTTATCTAGCCGGCTTCCAAGCCCTTTTCGAAGGGTATTTAGGAATAGCTCCTAGACTAGATTTCTGGCAATACTGCTTCGGAGTGAAGCGTAACCCCACAGAGGGTGTTCTTCCCATCTGCGGGACCATTTCTTTCACTCTTCGGAGGTTTAGGGAAGATTTGTACCCAAAGATAAAAACGTCAGAATCCGTAAAATTTTGGACGGGTTCTTTCTTTTATCATCCCGACGTCCCGTTTCCCGGGAAAGAAAACGGGGTTCCTCCATTCGTCAACTCCGCCGCCATCCCACAAGAGAGTTGGGCAGTTGAGGCGGTGCAAACTTTGCCAGAAGATCTGATGAAGATAAAGCGGCGTATTGCCAAACTTACCTCTTCTAATCCTCCCCTAACCGGAACTGATACGGTTCTGTGCTGGTTCGGCCGCCGTATTCAACCTCTCGCTTTCCGCTCCCGACTCCTTTGTGAATACGAAGGGCCAGAAGACGAAATGAGAGGGACGGAAAAAGCCTTTTCCAAAAGGGACTTCAAGAAACGAGTCAACAAATTGGTCGCTACTCGCGATCAATACGAAGAAAGTTTGGAAATGTATCACGAGGAAAACCCAGTCCCTAAGGTATTTTTGTTTTCCTTGATTTGGGTTTCTCTCGGATTGCTTCTTTTTCCCGACTTAATCGAGTATTTTGCCTTTTCCATAGTTCGACGAACTTAAAGAAGCTGATCTTGCATCCGACGCCGAACTCGACGAATTACACGCCAGTTTTTACGGCGGTCGGAAATGTAAGAGGCAAGTGATCCCCGAGGAAGTAATAAATCTTGACGGAATTCCCATCTCCGCATCCGGGTATTTTACTGGAGCTCTTTACCCTACATTCCCTTCCGGTTCTTCGAGATATTCATTTCTCGGATTTTTCCTTTTCAGCCTTGCTCCTGTTCCTTTGAAGTCAAAGAAATTGAAGAAACATAAAGCTGCTACTAGCAAAGGAGAGCCGTTTTCTGCTGCAGCTTCTCCCGTTCCAACTACATTTGGTAGGGAGGAGAAGACCACGAACCCGTACACACAATTCCAACAATCCAGCCAGCCTATTGCATCTAACATGGATGCGAAGGAAAGGGCGGGACCAGAAATGGGTAGACATCCTCGTACATCTAGGGAGGATGAACCTATTCCCACTTTTGATAAGAACTTCCAGGTAAAGGAAGAACCGTTTGACGATCTCGGATATATTCGTCCGGAAGCTAAGAAGTTCTTCGCTCCTGCTCCTTTGATCCGTCCTTGGCCACAAGGCGGGCTAATTGTCCGAAATAACTTCGTATTCTCACCTCGTCAGGTCATGCAAGACGGCCTGCATCATGTTGGAATTCTCTTTTCTGAATATTTAAGGGAATTCAACGAAAACTTGTCAGGTTTGCAGCAAATGAGCCAGGTAATATCTCTAGCCCCCAAGCAATAAGTCGAATGCATGCTATCAACTTAATGCTTCTTATCACGCTTGTTCTAACTTAATCGTCTTGCTTTCATTTCCGTGTTTCAGCAAACCGCTGATACAATAAACTTGGAAGTTTTTAACAAGCTTAACATAAAAAATAAGGAGGTTAAAACCCTTCTCTCTATTCTTGAAGTTAAGGAAACAGAGCTGGCATCGTCTCAGCTACAGCTGGAGGAAACAACAGGTATACTTTTAATTCTCTGACGTTCCTTGTCCATAATTTTTCTAAGTAATTTTTCCGAGTTTTCTTAACCCAGAATTTTTTCCTTGCTTTCCACCTGCTTTGGCGAAAGCCAAGCAAGTTGCTGAAGATGCCGGCAATGCCGAGAATCTCCGCCGGGAGAACTTGGACCTTCATAAGGAACTTATGAAGGCTCAGAAGGATCTGGAGGCCAGCAATCTGGCTCTTGGAATTGCTCAATCCAAGGCCTCCCAACAAGCTGACAAGGACAAGGCCACTATCCAAGATTTGGAGAACGCCTTGACCCTGCGCCTGGAGGAAGGCTCCAAGATGGACAAGATCCTCGGTAAGTTATCAACTTTTACCGGATTTTCCATGTCTTAACTTCTTTCTCTGCTTTGTCGCTAACCCTTTGGTTGTTCTGTCTTGAAAAAAATAGGAGATAACCCAGATCTTACTCGGATTGAGAAAATCCGAGCTTTCGGGAAGGTATTCACCGTGATCAGAGCTGCAGGCATGCAGCTGATCAACAAGTACCTTCCCGCAAGAACTGGGGAATTCTCGGAAGTTTAGAAACTTCCGGAAGCTATCTTGGAGGTGACAGAATCCAAGGAATCCACCTTGCGCTCCGCAGCGCGGGGTGGTGCATGCATGGCTTTAGGCCTTATGCGTATGCATAACCCCAGTGCCAAATCTTGGCGCGTGGCGTCCGGTATCCCTCTTGGATATTCGGAGAGCCAGCGGACCACCATCTTTGACGAAATCAAGGGTCACGCCACCAAGATTGCCTCTATGGTGAATATCTCCATCACCTATCCGGAAGAAGAGATTCCAGAAGCCCCCGAGGATGACAGCAGTGAAGAAGACTCGGATGCTTGAAGAATTCTCCCTGCCCTGGATAGGAGAAATAGGAAATAGGAGCATTACTGCACTTTACTATGTAATTTTTATTGTAATGCTTCTATTCTTTTGTATTAATAAGTACTCCGCCTTTTGCAGTTAACTTTTATGAAATCCTTTGCAAGTTTTCCGGGTTTTATATTCCTTTATCTTCTAAGTTCTCTGGTTTGTGTGCTTTAACTGTCCTTAGTGTTTTAAATGGCTCAGTAGCACTTTAATCTTCACGCCAAGTTACTGGGTAAAACCGATCAGTTTAAACTTGGAAACATGGATCATACTAAAGGCATTTTTACTTACTAGATCCAGTGACCCAGCACATAAACAATCAGATAATGCTTAGAGAAAAGCAAGGAACTTTTTGAATGAAGCTCGGGCACACAGGCACAATCCGAGTTTCCTTTAACCTTTAGTAGGCTGAAAATCATTCAGTTTTTAAACGCCGAGCACGCAGGCACAATTCGGGTTAATATTGAGTATTTTGCAAGATCATTGGGAAATAGATAAGACGGAATCATGCTTTGTACTATAATAAACTTGTAAAAACATGGATATGAGAATTCCGACAACTTTATTTCATGATCTCAAAGATGTTTACATAGAAACTGAACTAAGTATAGAAGAGACGTAACTGCTGGATACTCAAGGGCCTCTTTTTCTCTCCTAGTTCATCATCTATCTTTCTCTTTCTTTTGCGATTCGGCTTCTCGGGATCATCTTCCGTATCTCGAATGTCTACAAGATAATATGATCCATTCTTCATGGCTTTACTTATGACGAATGGTCCTCCCCATAGTGGGGCCAGTTTGTGCTTTCTTTGCTGCACCAATCTTAGCACTAGGTCACCTTCTTTAAAAGAACGATGCCTGATTTTCCGACTATGGTAACATCGTAAACCTTGCTGATAGATGGCGGATCTTTGAAGCACAAGTTCTCGTTCCTCTTCTAAGAGATCGACGGCATCCTGTCGTGCGCTTTCGGCATCTGATTCATCGAAATCCTGCACTCTTGGGCTATCATGGATCATGTCCGTTGGAAGAATTTCTTCTACACCATAAACTAGGAAAAACGGGGTTCGCCCAGTTGACCTATTTGGTGTTGTTCGAATGCTCCAAAGCACGGGAGGTAGCTCTTCTACCCATGCCCCAGCTGCTCTATGAAGAGGAGATTCGAGTCTTGGGTGTATTCCTTGTAAGATTGAGCTATTCATTCTTTCAACCTGTCCATTGAATTGCGGGTGTGCCACAGATGCGAGATCTAGGCGAATTCCCGTTTGTCGGCAATATTTTGCCAACTCTCCAATGGAGAAATTTGTCCCGTTGTCGGTTATTATGCTGTGTGGAACGCCGTATCTCATGACTATGTCAATGATAAAATTTCTTGCATTTACACCGTCAAGTTTTTTGATGGGTTTGGCCTCCACCCACTTGGTATATTTATCCACTGCAATGAGTATATGTGTAAGTCCGCCTCTTGCAGTTTTGAATGGTCACATCATATCTAGCCCCCAGAACGCAAACGGCCATGTAATGGGGATAGTTTTGAGTGCTTGGGCTGGCATATTTGTCTGCTTGGCGTAATATTGACACCCTGCACATGTGTTTAATATGTGCTCAGCGTCTGTCTTGGCTGTTAGCCAGAAAAACCCTGCACGGAATGCTTTTTTGACTATGCTTTTTGATTGAGCATGATGTCCGCAATCTCCGGCATGGATTTCTTGCAGGATTTCTCGTCCTTCTTCTGGTGAAATATATCGCAGAAAAATTCCGGTAGTGCTGCGTTTATACAGGCAATTGTTAATTACCGTGTATCCTTTGCATCGACGCTGAATCTGTCTTTGCAAGACTTCGTCTGCTCCATCCGGGTACTTCTGATCAACTAAGAAGTTTAAATATGGGATTGTCCAATCCGAGTTAACGAGCATGACTTCAATTGACTCGGAAGCCAGAGGATAATCAACATCTCCACATTTTATCGATGGTTCGTACAAATGTTGGACGAATACACCTGGTGGTAGGGTTTTTACCCTTTCTGATCCCATGCGGGCTAAGGCATCCGCGTTCCAATTTTCCTCCCTTTTAACATGGAGCACTTCGAATCCAAAGAAACATATGACAAACTCGTCCACCGTTCTCCGGTATTCGGCCATTATAGGGCTTTTGGCGTCCCAAGTTTGGTTGAGCTGGTGCTGTACCAAATCTGAGTCGCCATAGCATAGGATGCGCTTGACACCTATTTCCGTTGCGATATGCAAGCCGTGAAGCAGAGCTTCGTATTCTGCCACATTATTACTGGCGTTGAAGTGTATTTGTAATACATACTCCATTGTATCTCCTTTAGGGGATTTTAGGACTACACCAGCTCCAGCGCCCTCCTTCATCTTGGATCCGTCAAAGTGCATGATCCAGTCCTCGGACTCCGGCATCGGTGTTTTTTCCATTGCTTCGGTCCAGTCGGCAACAAAATCTGCCAGAACCTGGGATTTTATTGTCGTCCTAGGCTGGTACTTAATGTCGAATGCTGCTAGCTCGATGCCCCATTTGGCTACTCGACCAGTCGCCTCCGCATTGTTTATTATATCCCCTAGTGGCGCTTTGCATACCACTGTTATGGAATGTCCTTGGAAGTAATGGCGAAGTTTTTTAGATGCAAAAAATACGCCATATGCCAGTTTTTGATAGTGTGGATACCTTTGTTTGGACTCGGAGAAAACTTCACTTACGTAATATACCGGATGCTGGTCTGGTATGCTTTGTTCGTCTTTCTTCCTTTCCACAACAATTACTGCACTAATAATCTGATTTGTAGCCGTAAGGTACAATAACATAGGTTCTTCGTCTTTTGGGGATGCCAAAATCGGAGTTTTCATCAAAGTTTCCTTCAACTGGGTTAGCGTTGCATCTGCCTCCTCTGTCCACTCAAATTTGTCGGATTTTTTCAATAACTTATACAGTGGCAAGGCTTTATCCCCCAGCTGGCTAATAAACCTGCTGACGGCTGCAGTGAAACCCGTCAATCTTTGCACATCTTTTACGCACGTGGGCTTGGAGATGTTTAAGATTGCTTTGATCTTTTCCGGGTTTACTTCTATTCCTCTATGAGAAACGATGAAACCCAGAAGTTTTCCTGAGGGAACCCCGAATACGCACTTTAATGGATTTAACTTCATTTTATAAGTGCGCAAATTTTTGAAGGTTTCTCGCAAATCCTCAAGGAGTGTTTCTTTTTTCTTGGTAACGACAGCAATGTCTTCCATGCAAACATGGACATTTTTGACAATCTGACTATGCAAACACCGTTGCATGCAACGCTGGTAGGTTGCACCTGCATTCTTCAGGCCAAATGGCATGGTTATGTAATAGTACGTCCCATAGGGGGTTATGAACGAAGTTTTGATTTGATCTTTCTTTTTCATGCGTATTTGATGATACCCGGAATATGCATCCAAAAAGCATAAAAGCTCAGAGCCTGCAGTGGCATCTATTATTTGATCGATTCGTGGTAACGCAAACCTATCTTTTGGACACAGTTTGTTTAGGCCGGTGTAATCTATACACATTCTAAGGGTAGTAGTATCTTCCTTCGGGACTAATACTGGATTTGCAGACCATTCAGTATGTATAACTCCCCGGATAAAATCTGCTGCCAAAAGCCGGATGATCTCCTTGCCAATAGCCTTCCGTCTTCTTCCGTCAAATCGACGGAGACCTTGTTTGACGGGTTTGGATCCTGGAATCACCTTGAGTTGATGCTCAGCAAGTTCCCTGGGTACGCCTGGCATGTCCGCTGGACACCAAGCAAAAATATCCCAGTTCTCACGGAGGAACTTGATGAGCTTGCTTTCCTATTTGTCGGTCATCCCAGTTCTCACTACGACGAATTTTGTCGGATCTTTGGGATCTAGGATTACCTGCCTTGTGTTCTCGGAAGCCTTGAAGCTATCTGCTGGCTTCCGGCTTTCTTTGCCTGTCGGCATTTCTGTCGGCGATACCTCTTTGGCCAACTCTTTCAACTCTTCCTTTGCTATGACTTTCTCAGCGCAAAGGGCGTTTTCTTTTTCCAGCTCGTTTGCCAACTTGAAGTCTCCAGATATGGTGATTACTCCTCCTTTGGGCCCTGGCATCTTCAGCTTGTTATAAATATAACATGATCTTGCCATGAATTTGGCAAAAGCTGGACGTCTGAGTATCGCGTGATACACGCTTTCGAACGGCACAACCTCGAAGGATACTTTTTCCTTCCGGAAGTGATCTTTGTCTCCAAAGGTTACATCTAGGGAAATTTCTCCTAGGGATCGTGCTTGTCTGCCAGGGACGATGCCGTGAAAACGCATGTTGCTATGATTGAGTTGGGTCTCCGAGATTCGCAGATGCTTCAGTGTATCCAGGTTCATTATGTTAATGCTGGATCCTCCATCCATCAGCACTCTTTTTAGCCTAATGTTTTGAACAATAGGACTTACGATTAGAGCTTGCGTTCCGGGTTCAGGGATATTCCCGGGATGATCGGACTGATCCCAAGTAATTGGTGTATTTGAGTACTTCAAGAATTTCGGGGTTGCAGGGACAACCGCGTTTATTTCTCGAAGCGCTCTTTTTGCCACCTTTGCTGAGGGAGTTGCCAGGAAAGTTAGGTTGCATTCTCCATCAACTCTCGGAAACTTAGGCTCGCCTTTTCGCTGCTGTTCCTGGATTTTTTTCGTCAGTGTCCGATTCACTGTCTTCTTTCTCAACTTCCGGCTTTTGCTTGGAAAACTTCCTCTTGGAATTCTTCCCTTTGTTTCCGGATCCTGCACTGCCTTTCATATGCTTGTTCAAGCGGCATCATGCGTTAGTATGGGTGGGCTTCCCAAATTGCGAGTGGTGGACACAGTTTTCCGACTTTATTTTCTCCCACTCTTCTTTGGTGTAGTTTATCGGTTCCGTACTGCGTCCTTTCCACCTATTCCCATTTTCCCTTCCAAAGGCTATGTTGACCTCTTTGGGCTTTTGTGCTGCATCTTGAGTTCATTTTTTCTCAGGGCGAGGGTTCTTTTTGGCCTGTATCAGTGTATCGATATTGCCTCCTCTTGCCCTGATGTCGTCCTCGGCTGCAGCGTGTTCGTTGGCAGTTGTAAGCATAGATCCGAGATCTTTGTGCTTTTTGGAACCAATCATGAACGGTACAAGTCCGGGTTTTAGGCCATTGACGAAAGCATGCATTTCTTGAACGTCAGTTACTCCAGAGCAACTATTCTTCATTTCCGTCCATCTTGAGATGAAATCCACGTATGGTTCGTCCTCAAATTGGGTGCAACGGTTTAGCTGGTTGATGCTATTCGGGCGTTTGTAGGTTCCCCGGAAATGCTGAGTAAATAGTCGAGCCATATCATCCCAGCTGTCGATAGTTCTGGAGGGTAATCCATTGATCCAATCTCTGGCTCCATCCAGTAACATTAGGGGAAGAAACTTGACATCTTCCAAGTCTGTCCCATTGTTGATCTGGACGGCTGTATAGTAGTCTGAGAGCCAGGTATCCGGGTTTGTACTACCGGTATATTTTTGGTATGTTGGACCAACTTTGGCAAAGCCAGAATGTAGGGTTATCCATCGGATCCTATCTGTGAAGCACTTAGGTCCAAAGTATAAATCATCTCTTTCCGCTCTATCCATGTGTGCGGAGTACCTGCCGGCTGAATGGACAGAAGGGGATCTGCTCCTTTCTTTTCCATTGTGGCGTGAACGCGCTTTTCCGGGATTCTCTCTATTTCTTCCAAGATCTTGCCCCTTTGGATAAGGTGGAGTTCTACTCCTATTTCTTTCATTATTTCTGGGGGGTGTCCGGGATCTCTCACGCCTGTGAGGTATATCCTGTCTTCCAGCTTTTTTAGCTGGGCATCTCGGAGGCGGCATTGCTTTTCCGTCATTCCTGTGCTTTTCTTCCCGATCGCGAGGATTAAGTCCATCTCTCGAGAGATGGGATCCGGTTCTAGACGCTTCATCCTTGTTGTCGGGATTTTTCTTGTCTTTTCTCGGATCCGCTTTTTTCTCTTTTGAATTGCTTGAATCTTCAGGTTCTTCCGGTCCAGGTGCTCCAGCGGTGCATGTAGCTATTTTACATAGGGCTGAGTCGTCGTGCAACTTCCCTGATCGCTGCTGCCCCCACTGTTGTTGTTGCAATGCTTTTCCTAAGAAAGCACACACCCCTTGAAGTTTTTCGCCATTTGAGTACATATCATTGTTGAGGATGGCGAAGGCTGCTTCCGCATTTTCTGCTGCGGTTTTGTATATAGGTTCGCCTCTGGCATCTTTGCCGTTTACTTGCTTTTGCCAAGATGGGTTGTGAAACCTTTCTTTTGGCGGCAGTACTTCCGGTCTTACGATTCCGGGTAACCGTGTAGGTTTTATGCCAAATCTATTCTTTCTCTCGTATTCCTCGATTTCTTCCTTCATGAGCTTGATGTCATCCTGGGTTTTTTGGAGGTGTTCACGAGTTCTGAATAGATGTTGTTGCTGCCTCTGGAGAGCTTGTCTCCTGGCTTCTAGCACTTCAGGGGGTTCGTGCAATCCCACAGGTGTTTGCAGTAACTCCTGTTCTTCTTGTTCTGTCATTGCCGGAACAAGGATTTCTTTTGTTTTCTTCTCCGCGGGCTTTATTCCGCTTGCACCTCCTACTTCCGGGCTTTCATTGGCTGGATCAGCCGATTTCTTCTTCCGGAGTTTGTACTGGAGCTTTTTAGCGGCCTTGTGTTTCTTCTTGGAAGAGGGATGTTTCCTGCAGGGTTCTTCCTCTGTCAATTCTTTGACATCGGGGAATTTTGGAGAGGTTTCTCCTTCTTCTCTCTCTTCCTCTGGCGGAGGCGTTCTAGGGCTTTCCTGACTGTCGGCATCCGTGTTTTCAGCCGGTTTTGCCATCAGTACTTCATGGAATCCCTCTTGGAAGGATTTGACCTGTCTTTCGAAAGCATATTCATCTTCGTCTTCGGTATCGAAGTGATCCGATCCGGGATCCGACTCTAATCTCGCCGCAATGGCGGCTAGTACAGAGTCAGCTTCCGAGTGCGTCGTGATGTTGACGGATGTAGGATCTTCCACCTCTGTTGTGGGAGTGTTGTTTTCTACCTCTTGCACGGGATTACTTTCATCCGTGTTTTCGGTGATCTCGGATTGCACCATACCGACAAAGTGTGATTAACTTGTATGTCGGCGATCTGAGCAGAACCCGATATCGTAGTCATCTTCGACTGGGTATAGGGCGGGTGGGATAAATTTACTTCCACCGCAAAACCCTATGGCCTCTGCAGTTAATCCAATAAAGATATTTGCAGATCCAATCGGTAACACGCAGGCACTTACCAGATGATTTTGCGCCGGTATGTAAGATCCATTGTCGAGGAAGCGTCCAACGTCGTTGTCGAACAAGCTTCCGATAGTTATGGAACTGCCGATTCCGCCGAGTATCCCAGATCGAAACTTAACGCCGGACGTAACTGGCCCCACGGTGGGCGCCAACTGTCGAGACATCGTAGTAGAATTCATAGACGGGGGTGCCATGAGACTACTGATAGAGATGTGGGGGACGTGATTGTGCGAAGGACAATGATACAGGGTTTTTACCCAGGTTCGGTACGGCGCAGTGATGCGACGTTCCTACTCCTGCAATCTCACTATTCAGGACTAAAGCCTAAAAATACAGAGTACAAGGTGAGGTTCTATTAGCTTCTCGTCAAGGATCAACCTCTCGGCGAGTTAGCCTTTAGCTTCTTGTCTATCTATCTTATGTCCCGTCCGGCTTTATATAATAGCCGGATTAGGGCATACAAAATAGGAAACCTAGAAGACTACGGTAACTATTAACTTGGAAAGTAAGGAATCCGCCTTCTACTCCAAGCCAGATCACGTGGGCCGCGATCCAGGTTCTTCTAGAATCCGGCTTCTGTGCATCAGCTTACTGGGCCGCCCAATGGACCGTAATCCACTACCACTTGGGCCACCCGGGTAATCCGGCACTTTAGACTACCATCCGATATACCCCCAGTTGGTATATATCCGACAACTCTTCTAATCCTTCTAGTACGACGGGCTTCGATCTCCTCATTATTGCGAGGAGGAATCACTTGATCATCTTGATCATTTGGGTCCCCGTCTTGACCGATTTGTTGGCACTGATCATCATCAACATCAAAATTCACACTAGCTTCAACTTGAGGAGAGGAGGATGACGAAGGTTGATCTTGTCCTTGACCATGACTAGCTTGAATGATAGGTGTGGTTGCATCTTGGATAGTAACTTGGTCAACAAGAGGAGGGTCTTGATCATGTTCTTGGGTAGGTGCATCACTTGGCTTCTTGGCTTGTTCTTCTATTGTAGAGGAGGGCTCCACATGAGTAGAGCATAATTCTTCTCGAGTCGCCATAAGGTGTCCCTCAATGGGGCGGAAAAATCCCACACCCATCCTTCCTATAGATTCTTGAGGCATTTCAACATCTACATTAGAAACATGAAATTGCGCCACTTGGGAGCCATCATTTTCCTCGAAAGCCACATTACAAGATTCTATGACAATCCATGAGGCTTTGTCAAAGACTCTATAAGTGTGGGATTCAGTACCGTAACTAAAAAATATACCCTCAATAGTTTTGGATTGAAACTTAGACAACCGAACACCCTTGATCAAATAAAAGCACTTAGAACCGAACACACAGAATTAGGAGACGTTGAGTTTCTTGCCGGTGAGGATCTCATATGGAGTCTTGTCCAAGCCCTTGCGGATGTAGAGGCGGTTGGAGGAGTGGCATCCCGTGGATATGGCCTCGTCCCATAGATATTGGGGAGAAGAATACTCCGCTAACATGGTCCTTGCCATATCCAAGAGAGTTCGATTCTTCCTTTCGGCAACACCATTTTATTGAGGAGTGTACGTGGCGGAATATTGATGCCGAATATCCTCATCGCTAAGGAATTCATTCAAAGTGTAGTTCTTGAACTCCGAGCCATTGTCACTCCTAATATCGATGATTTGGACATTGTGTTGACGTTGCACTTGGTTGGAGAAGTCTATGATAGTTTGTTGGTCTCACTCTTGCACTTGAAGAAATAAACCCAAGTGTATCTTGAATAATCATCGACAATCACCAAGCAATACTTCTTGCCAGCAAGACTTGCCTCCCGCACGGCACCAAAGAGATCAACATGGAGAATCTCAAAGCTCCTCTTTGATGAGATAATAGTCTTGTCCTTGTGGGGAATATCATGCATCTTTCCTTCAACACACGACCTACAAACGCGGTCTTTGGAAAAAGAAATATTTTCTTTTAGTACGAGAATAAGGCCACCTTTGTGAAGACTTTGCAAACTTCTCATGTTGACATGGGATAAGCGGCGATACCACAACCACCCCACGTCCGCCTTTCCGAAAAGACACGTCGATTGAGAGTTGGCGGACTTAAAAAAGTCTACCAGAAACAACTCATTTTTGACATGTCCCACGTATGCGACGTCAAGAGTCTTGCTCCTCAAAAGTACCACAGTGTTTTCACCAAAAAAGACGGATAGACCCATCTTACAAAGAGAACAAACTGAAAGTAAATTGAAACCAAGGGACAAGCATGACGTCCACGATAGTGACATTAGGAGCAATCACAACCTTGCCAAACCCCGATACCTTAGACATGGACTTGTCTCCATAGGTGACGGGTGAGTCAATATCATTTGGGCACAACTCGTCACAAGTTCTTTACTTCCGGTCATATGTGTAGTGCATCCACTATGAATTATTCATTTAGATCCACCGAAAGCATAGTCCTGCAAGAGATCATTGACTAGAGTTAGAACCCGAGGAGGGTCCCCTCACGATAGTAACAAGGGTCTTTGGAACTCGAATGGTATAGTCAATGAAACCTTAAATAGGACCAACATATTTAGCTTGCACAACACCATAATAATCAACATATAGGATATGGTGTGGATTGTTAGTTCCCGCGGAAATGCTACGAGTAGTGTTGTCCCTCATGACACCACCACTCGAAGCAACATTGTTGTCTTGTGCGGGAATGCTACGAGTAGTGTTGTCCCTAATGACAATACCACCCGAAGCATCATTGTTGGCCTTCGTCTTGTTCTTGTTCTTCTTCTTGGCAACATAGCCAAGACCTTGCTTGCCAACTTGTGTCCTAGGAGCACTCATTTGTGGTCT
The DNA here is from genome assembly GCA_028641055.1 of Alopecurus myosuroides. Taxonomy (NCBI): domain Eukaryota; kingdom Viridiplantae; phylum Streptophyta; class Magnoliopsida; order Poales; family Poaceae; genus Alopecurus; species Alopecurus myosuroides. The sequence continues at coordinate 260,660,550 of CM054060.1, forward strand.
AGAAGCAACCACTTGTGGGCTTGAGGCCACAACCTTCTCAACTTGAGGGCTCTTGCCCTTGAGCCTTGCTAGCTCATCCTTCAACCTAGCATTTTCCTCAATAATATTTGCATGATCACAAGAAGAAGTAGAGGTTCTAGGGGTGTTAAATTGATTAAGTTGAGTTTGAAGTTGTTCATGTAACTCTTTGAGGATAGAGTGTTCACTCTCCAAGGCCTTGTGAGCCTTGATGAGATTCTCAAACTCCTCGGTTAGTTTCTCATGAACAACCCCAAACTCAACCTTATCCTTTTTAGCCTTTCTATATTTAGCAATTGCAAGGTCACGTTCTTTAGTGATATTAGCAACAATTTCATTATGAGACTCTTTAATAGATTCAAGTTCCTCTTCAAGGGAAACTCTTACATTATGCTCTTCCTCAAGAGTCATGGAGAGAGATGATATCTCATCCACATCCCTTATTTAAATCTCACCTTTCTTCTCAATAGCTTAATGGGCCTCTCCCAATTGACTAATGAGGTTATCAAAGTACTTCTTGGTATCTCCTTACATGTTAGACATAAAACGTTCCAAAGAGACAATTTCATCTTCTACTCTAAGACTAGCATGGTTCATCAATTCATTTGGAGTCTTAGAGTTCGGAGAAGGTGATACCTCCGAGGCCTTAACCATGAAGCACTTTGCATTGGGTTGAGGAAGATTATCATTTGGGGATTCAAAGAGTGATGAAAATGATGGAGTTAGCAATAGCAAGAGATTCCAGTTCACTTGTGGTTTCTTATTCTTCACCACTTCCGGAATCATACCCCTCTTGAGTCACAAGCACAAACTTGGTGGGGGGCTTCTTGTTGAAAGGTTTCTTCTTGAAGTGAGGTTTCTTATAAGCAACCTTGGACTTGTCCTTGCGAATGATCTTGCCACCATGATGTTCTCTATTCTCATAGGTACACTCCACAATGAAATGGTGCTTATCTTGACAATTGAAGCAAGACCTCACCCTTTGAGTCCCTTTATTTCCATAGCGAGACTTGGTATTCTCCTCAACATATGCCTTGGCCTTGGATGGGTTCTTCCAAAACTTTTGCACAGTAATAGCAATGACATCTTTGAGCACGAGGTCATATTCTTGATCCTTCAACGGAGCCAAGTCCTCATAGAAATCTTGTTCCTACTCAACCTCCCTTGACACAACCTTGGACTTCAAAGCAACCGATGCTCCTTTGTGCATTCCAAGGGCTCTAGCATGGTTGTCAAGAGCATTTTTGGTTTGCACTTGATAGGAACACACTTCTTGCATCACTTTGGTTGAGGTCAAGGAATACAATTCATGTCTTCCTTGAATTCTCTTCAAGTCCGTGGGCTCAAAAGGCATAAGAGCAATCATGTACTTCCTCTTGATCCAAGCATCATCAATGTACTTGTCACCAACATTGTTGAATTCTATGGAAAGAGTCTTGAGCCTTCGGTACATGTCTTCATGGCTCTCACCATCATGCATATAGAACCCTTCGGCCTCATTGATCAAGGCATCATACCTATTCCTTTGCATACTCTCAGTGTCCACAAACATGACGACAAGAGTGTCCCATGTTTCCTTGGCGGTGGAATATTGTTGAAGATGAGGCATGTGGTTTGGACCCACGTCTTGTTGAATGATGGACAAGACGGTGTAGTTGAGTTGACAATCTACGGCTTCTCTTCTTGTCAAGTTCTTGGGGTCATGTGGCCTGTAACCACCTCGAGTGACCCTCCAAAGTTCAATACAAGAAGAGTTCAAGTGAGTTTCCATGAAATATTGCCACTCACTAAGAGAATGTGCATCAATTTTAGGAGGTTCTCCTCTAGGAATTATATGAGGACGTGGGATGGGAGGATCGGGAGAATAGTGTCCTTCGACGAAGTGGAACTCTACTTTTCCTTCCTTACCCTTATCGGTGGAGTCCTTAGCGGAAGCATCTTTAGGTGGATCACCATTATTCCCCTTCTTGGCGCCCTCCAGAACTTCGTCCGGAGGAGATGAAGTGAAGGTTTCTAATTCCTTGGCTTTCATGAATTGCAACATGAGATTTCGCAATTCATTAATTTTATCTCCATGGATGAGGTCAATGAATTTTTAAACTCATTGAGATCATCCATAGAGACATGCACCGAGGAATCGGCGACCATCGGATCATTGTCCATACTAAACTCTTAGGTGGTTAAGCCCGATAAAAGAGCCAAGGATCTGATACCAATTGAACGGATAATAATGGCACCTAGAGGGGGGTGAATAGGTTCTACGACCAATTTTAATTTTTCTTCAAGATTAGGCTTGACACAAAGGTAAATTCTCTAGATAATGCAACTACGGTGAATTTACTATATGACAATAATAAAAACAAACACCATACGCGCACAAGTAAAGGGGAGGGGAACTAGGTAACCGATATGAAGCACGCGGAGAGACGATGTAATCCCGAGTTCCTCCTTTTTAAGGGAGTATGTCACGTTGGAGGGGTGTGAGCTTCGCCATAAAGGCATACTCAACGCTACAAAGGTCTCACCCTATTCTTCGATGAACCCCGCCACAAAGGCCTAGTCCACCTTGCACTATTGATCCCCTTTGAGGCAGGAATCGAATGCTGTACAAACAAGCTTGGGGCACACACCCACAACCAAATTGGGGGCTCCCAACTCCAAGAATCACCAAGTGTAGAAAGATGTCTAGGTTTTCAAAAAATGGAAATCCTAGACTCAAATCCCTCAAGTGAATGAGGGGGTTATGTCTACGCACGCTTCTATTCTTGTAGACAGTGTTGGGCCTCCAAGTGCAGAGGTTTGTAGAACAGCAGCAACTTTCCCTTAAGTGGATTACCCAAGGTTTATCGAACTCAAGGAGGTAGAGGTCAAAGATATCCCTCTCAAGCAACCCTGCAATCAAGATACAAGAAGTCTCTTGTGTCCCCAACACACCTAATACAATTGTCAGTTGTATAGGTGCACTAGTTCGGCGAAGAGAGAGTAACATGCAAGTAATATGGATGATAATAAGTGATAATAGCAATCTGAAATAAATATGGCAGCAAGCAAACATGTAGCAGAACATGCGGAAAACGGTGTTTCGATGCTTGGAAATAAGGCCTAGGGCTCCTACTTTCACTAGAGGACACTCTCAATAATGATCACATAAATGAACAACTAGATAAATTCTCTCACTATGCTACTCTTAACCCTCTCCGGTTGGATAACGAACACTAATCATTGCGTAGGGATGCAAAAAGCATTCATTAAAGTAAGCATTCCCATGTCTAGTTAATCCCATGCTGTCACTATGAGCGCCCCAGAAGGTACTAGACAAACACCACAATTCATTGAGGAGACACACACGATGTGCACACTGTCACCTTCACACCGCGATACAAGGTGACTCCATAGTTCATATTAATAAAGCACTTGAGTAGCAAAAGGTGAAGATTAACATCTATGAATTCAAATAGATTACAAAGCTCATGATCACATATAGATCACACCATGGGAGAGAGAGATGAACCACATAGCTAGCGGTAGAGCCCTCAGCCTCGGGGGAGAACTACTCCCTCCTCATCATAGGAGACAACAACGACGATGGAGATGGCGGTGGAGTCGATGGAGATGGTTCCGGGGGCACTTCCCCGTCCAGTCAGGGTGCCAGAACAGAGATCTGTCACCCGAAACTTGTCGGTGGCGGCAGCGGAGCTACAGATGTATTTTGTGGAAAAGGTCGATCTTTTTAGGGTTTTCCCTCGGGTGAGTATAAATACGCGAAAGGGAGATGCCGGGGGGTGGCCACGGGCCCACACCACCAGGTGGAGCGGCCAGGGGGACCCGCGCCACCCCATGGTGTGGCCACCCGGTGGCCCCCCTCCGGGGATCTTCGGGACTTCTGGAAGCTTCCGGGACTTCCAAGACTCCTGGCTTTCGAATTTTCCAATTCCGATAATATTTCCAGAACAACTTTTTTGAAACTAAAAACAGCAGAAAACAGGGAATTGGCTCTATGGCATCTTGTTAATAGGTTAGTCCGGAAAATCGATAAAAATGACATAAAGTGTAAGGAAAACATGTGGGAAACAACATGAAAACAACAGGGAACATTAGAAATTAGGGATACGTTTATGATGTATCAGGGGGAAATGAAGAACGGCTCGGTGAAGATGTAGATCGGGGCCTTCTCCTTCAATCCTCCAAAGATCAACAAGTTTGGTGGGAGGGATTGGGAGTAATTGAGGATTTGGCGAGCTCAAGAAATGTTATTCAATGCAATGGATGAACTAGAGCTCAAGGAGAAAGAGGAGGGGTATTTATACCCCCTCCTCAAATTTAGCCGTTTGAGCAGGAAAAAAGGTACCGGAATATCCGGTTGGCTTCTTTCTTCAGATCTAGAATTGACTGCGTTGACCTCAACCGAAATATCCAATTGGGAGCGAATAATCCAGTTTCAATAATCCGGCTCGCTTCTGTGCCGCACTGGCTCCTGAACTGGATTATCCGGTTGATATGGAATAATATGGTACAAATAATTTGGTTGGATTTTGCGACTCCAATCTTCCAGTCCTTAGCCGATTTTGAGCCAAGACAACCACAACCGGAATATCCGGTTGTACGCGAATAATCCGGTTGCAATAATCCGGCTAATCTCCGTCCCAAACTGGGCAAAGACCATCCTAACTGGAATATCCGGTTGCCCTGAATAATCCGGTTAGAATAATCCGGCTCATCTCTCTCTCAAACTGGGCTGGGATCATCCTAACCGGAATATCCGGTTTCCCCTGAATAATCCGGTTCCTCTCTGTCCCAAATCTCAGTGGCCAATCTTCACCGATCTTTTGGTCATCGATGCGGATGTTAAAGATAACACCTGCACACTCAACACCTCGATAAATAATGTACTTAGTACTGTTAAATAACACAGAAAACAATGGGAAAACGAAATGCACTTTCAAGGAGGGCCGAGGCCGAAGAGCGCAATATTCTATTGGAGGAGAAGAAAGTGGCAATGGAAGAAGAAGCTCGGCTAGCGGAGATGGTGAGAAACCTCTTCTTCATGGACACTTCCAAGTTTTACGACAAGCAAAAGGAGTACGTCAACCTTTGTCGCGATCAAGTGTTGCAAAAAAAGAGGATGATGAGTGGCATGGGAGCTTATGGAGGCATGGGTGGCGTTGGTGGCATTGGAGGCATGTGTGCTATGGGTGGAATAGGGTCTATGGGTGGCATGGGTGCTATGAGTGGTATGAGTTTCGGAGCCCTCATGGGAGGAATGGGTGCACCCATGAGAGGGATGAGTGGTGTGGGAATGCCATTCGGAGGGATGAGTGGCATGGGAGCACCTCTGGTCTTCAACGAAGCATGGGTGGCATTGGAGGCATTGGTGCTATAAGAGGAATGGGAGGCATTGGAGGATTCGGTGGCGATGGAAGAGGGAGTGCCATTGGACGAGATGGCATTGGAGCAACTATGGGTGCATCTTTTGTGCCTCACATGCACTCCAATAATGGTGCCATCAAAGATCCCACAAGTGCGAGCACCGTCCGAGTATCCAATGAAGATGACGCAAAAGATGAAGATGACGAGGAGAAACAAGATGAAGAATGAAATGCTCATTCGTTTGTGTGATTTTTGTCATGACTTTGATGATGTTCATTTTTTTCATCGACTTGATGGTGTTGATGAGTTGCTTTTGAACTATGTCAAATTGCTATATGTTGATCGAGTGACTATTGAACTATATGTTGCTTTTGATCATCATTTTTAGTGTTTTTTGTTGATTGTTGTCAATTGTTGTTCATTTTGTTTGTTTGTTCAATATATACATATAGAAGGCTGATGTGCGCGCTGCAATTTTCCGCCTCTGTTGGAGCGCGTTGCTGGCTACGCGCTGTATTTTTCCGCCTCTGCTGGACCACCGCCGAGCCCCACGCGCGATAACATCATATGCAGCGCTGCAAATTGAATATACCGCGTGTGAAAATCGCGCAGCTGTTGGAGTTGCTCTGAAGAGCGAGACCACCAGTGCAGCGAGGGATATAGCTTTTTTTATGGAGTGAGGAAGGGATTATAGCTAGCCAAACGGGTCCGAGCTAAATGGGCTGGCCCGAAGCACGGCTTTTTTGTCCGGCCCAGCACGACACAACACGATTTAATTGGGTCGTGGCGCTTGTATCCTCGATTTAAAGCACGTGGGCCGGCACGGCACAACATGACGTAAACAAGCCGACACGCAGCCCGGCACGGGCACGACATGACACGATTAAATCAGAGGGGTGGACATCCCTTTTTATAGGAAAAAATGTATTTTTTCGGACTAAATTAGCCCTCTATTAATTAAATATAGTGATGTCTACACACGCTTCTATTATTGTAGATAGTGTTGGGACTCCAAGTGCAGAGGTTTGTGGAACAACAACAAGTTTTCCTTAAGTGGATTACCCAAGGTTTATCAAACTCAGGGAGGTAGAGATCAAAAATATCCCTCTTAAGCAACCCTGCAATCACGATACAAGAAGTCTCTTGTGTCCCCAACACACCTAATACAATTGTCAGTTGTATAAGTGCACTAGTTCGGCGAAGAGGGAGTAAAATGCAAATAATATGGATGATAATAAGTGATAGTAGCAATCTGAAATAAAAATGGCAGCAAGCAAACATGTAGCAGAACAGACGGAAAATGGTGTTTCAATGCTTGGAAATAAGGCCTAGGGCTCCAACTTTCACTAGAGGACACTCTCAATAATGATCACATAAATGAATAACTAGATAACTTCTCTCACCATGCTACTCTTAACCCTCTCCGGTTGGATAACACTAGTCATTGCGTAGGGCTGCAAAAAGCATTCCTTAAAGTAAGCAGTCCCATATCTAGTTAACCCCACGCTGTCACTATGAGCGCCCTAGAAGGTACTAGACAAACACCACGATTCATACAAGAGATACACACGATGTGCACACTGTCACCTTCACACCGCGATACAAGGTGACTCCAAAATTCATATTAATAAAGCACTTGAGTAGCAAAAGATGAAGAGTCACATCTACGAATTCAAATAGATTACACCATGGGAGAGAGAGATGAACCACATAGCTACCAGTAGAGCCCTCAACCCCAGGGAGAACTGTTCCCTCCTCATCATAGGAGACAACAACAACGATGGAGATGGCAGTGGAGTCGATGGAGATGGTTCTGGGGGCACTTCTCCGTCCCGGCAGGATGCCAGAACAGAGATCTGTTCCCCGAAACTTGTCGGTGGCGGTGGCGGAGCTACGGATGTATTTTGTGGAAAAGATCGATCTATCTAGGGGTTTCCTCTGGAGGAGTATAAATATTCGAAAGGGCAAAGGCGGTGGAGCCCTGGGGGCCCCACGCCACTAGCCGACGCGGCCAGGGGGGAGCCCGCACGAGCCTATGGTGTGGGCCCCCTGGTGCCCGTCTTCGACTCCTCTTCGGTCTTCTGGATGCTTCCGGGGAAAATAGGAACTTTGGGATTTGTGGGGTCCAATTCCTAGAATATTTCTAGAACAACTTTTCTAAAATAAAAACAGCAGAAAACAGGGAGCTGGCACTTGGCATCTTGTTAATAGGTTAGTCACGGAAAACGTGTAAAAATGCTATAAAGAAGGGAGAAAACATGTAGCAATTGGCATAATATCATCATGGAGCATCAGAAATTATAGATACGTTGGAGACGTATCAAGCATCCCCAAGCTTAGTTCCTACTCGTCCTCGAGTAGGTAAACGATAAAACAAATAATTTCTGAGGTGACATGCTACTAACATAAACTTGATCATCATAATGTAAAAGCACATGCAAGCTGAGATCATAGAACTTTAAACACAAACATGATAAATAGAACTTTAATAATAAAGCATAGAAATCACTTCGCATCATGAGAAGTAAATCAAATAAAAGATCATGGATAACAATGCAAAGAAAGATATACGTTTGTTTCAAGTATAAAGAAAGCATGGCAAAGTGGTATTTCGCAAGTCCTTAAGAGTGGGACAAAACATAAATGCCAGGACACCTTCAAAGTTTCATGAGGAGGACTAGAACAAAGAGTTAGATAACAAGCAATAACACTTCATGAATCAACTAATGATGTTTATGGGATAAATGCACATAAAACTCAGAATGGCAAAAATGCTCTCTCAACTGTGCATAAAGTTAGAAGATGGAGACTCAACATAAAAGTAAAAGAAAGGCCCTTCACAGAGGGAAGCATGGATCACTCATGTGCTAGAGGTTTTTATTTTATTAAACAGAGCTATTAAAAGTTTGACACTCCTCCCATCCATCTTTCACAAACCATGGCTAACCGAATCCTCGGGTGCCTGCCAACAATCACATACCATGGAGGAGTGTCTATATTTTGGGACATGTATGCTAATGTTACTGAATGGTAAACAGAAAATACAGTACGTCACAAGCCAACTAGATTTCACAAGAGCGGATCCCATGTGAAGGACGCAACTGGTGTATAAGGTCAACTCTCTTTCTCTTTTGTTTACACAATTATGCTTTGACTGATAAATCAGGGGCAAAAATAGTGAAGAGAATTTGTTTGCATTAATTTGGGGCTGGGCACCCTGCTGCCAGCTCTTCTATCATTTGGATAAGCGGATGAAGCCACTAGTCCAGGGTGTGAAATCCAATCAACAAGTGAGATAAAGATTCTCTATTTACGTCCTCATGAGCAAAAACAGGAACACAAAGCAGGAGTAATTTTGAAGGTTTTAAAGGTAACACATGAGCAATTTACTTGGAGTGGCAGTTAAATACCACATGTAGGTAGGTATGGTGGAGACAATGGGAAAACTTTGGTTTTTTTAGTTGGATGCACGAGTAGAGCTCATACTCAGTACAGGTGGAGACTAGCAAAAGACTGGGAGCGACAAATCAAGAGAGCATAAGAGCCATAATCATGCATAGCGACATAAACATCATTAATTAAAGCATAAGCGGTATCACAAGTTCAAAAACTAAGTGGTCATGGAGGCTATTCGTGACTGGTTCATAGTCATAAACATGGTGTGAGCATGCTCCAAGTCAACCAAATAAAACATTCAAATGAGAATGCCACAAATTTATGCTTTAATATGACAAGAACAACTCATGATCCTTTCAATGGCATATTAAACACTCTCAGCTATTTGAGGCTATTCATGCTACCCAATAACCACAAGGCTTTAGAACTAAAATAACATCTAGCATGATATGAAAAATTTCTAGCCACGGTCTATACATGCTTCTACTTGCACCATTTAAAATTCTACTTCAAGCAGCAGTTTCTTTTCCGAACAAGCAACGTACAAGATATGTTTTAACAAAAATTCTCTACATGCTACAGCAAGAAAACATGAGATTACTCACATAACACTACTAAAACTAACAGCTCTGAATAAGAGATGAATGATAACAAAGGCTAAACGCAGTACTAGCAAAAAGTGAACACTCACAGAACATTAAGAATGAAAACTAGAGTGTTCTAAGCAATGAAAACGGAGCGTGTCTCTCTCCCACACAAGTATGATAAGATCCAACCATAAACTACAGCAAAGAAAACTAAAAAAACTGAATGCAAAAATAACTGACGCTCCAAGTAAAGCACATAAGATGTGACTGAATAAAAACATAGTTTCACTAGAAGTGACCAGATAAATTGTCGATGAAGAAGGGGATGCCTTGGGCATCCCCAAGATTAGACGCTTGAGTCTTCTTGGAATTTTCTAGGCCGTACCACTGGGGTATCCCGAAGCTTAGCCTTTTCACTCTTCTTGATCACATATAATCATCCTCTTCTCTTGACCTTTGAAAACTTCCTTCACACCAAACTTCTCACAATCTTCATTAGCAACGTTAGTGCAAATTGAAATAATAAATTCACATGCTTCAGTTTCAACACAATACTAACACTCATAAACACATTAGATACTGTCACAACTTATTTTAAAACTCTTTTTCTCAAAAGAACACCAAAAGAAAGAGATTAAGAGGCAAATGCAATTATTGGCACAAATCTGTCAAAACAGGACATCAGGTAAAGATGATTTTTTTTCGAAAATCTTCTGTTGCTCAAATCAAAAAGTGGTAACAAAGAAAAGTTGTGGAATTAGCCGAGGAATAAGCACACAAAATTTCAGATCAGTCTGATCTTCCAGGATTTATACGATGTTTTACAGTGGACAGCAGAAATCTGTTTTGTGTGCAGAAATCCGAAAACCAACTCCAACTTTCGTCAGAAAATTTACTTGGAACTACTAAAATATGAAAAGAAAGATACAAAGGAGTTTCTACATAAGTATACAAGACGTTAACTCAAAGAAAACAGAGAAAAACAATGCAAAAATAAAAACATGGGTTATCTCCCAAGAAGTGCTTTTCTTTAAAGCCTTTTCGGCTAGGCATGATAATTTGAGAAGATGCTCACATGAGAAATATTAATTGAAGCAAAAGAGAGCATCAATATTCAAACATAAAACAAATTTAAGTCTAACCCACTTCCTATGAAAAATAATCTTGTAGAAAAACAAGTCATGAAAACACAAAGCAACAAGCATAGAAAAACAAAACAAGTGCAACATAAAAAAATTCAACATAAAGAGGGGAAATTTGATATCATTGAGATGCATAAAATTATGTTTCCCTCTCTCATAATAACTTTCAGTAGCATCATGAATACAATTAACAATATAACTATCATATATAACATTCTTATCATGAGCCACATCCATAAAAGAATTAATACTCTTCACATAAGCATAGTCATTCTTATTAATAGTAGTGGGAGCAAATTCAACAAAATAGCTATCATTATTATTCTCATCACCATAATCATTAAATATAGGAGGCATATTGTAATCATAATTAATATTTTCCTCTATTGTAGGTGGACTGAAAATATCATATTCATCATTGTAAACAGGTGGAACTAGAATACCACAATCATTATAATCATCATATATTGGAGGAAAAGTATCATCAAAGTAAATTTGTTCCTCCATCCTTGGGGACTAAAAATACCATATACATCAAGACTAGCTTCCCCAAGCTTAGAATTTTCCATAGCATTAGAAATAATAGTGTTCAAATCACTCATACTAATAACATTGCTATTAGCATACAAATAAAGTTCCATAGGTTTTTAAATTTTCTCTTCAAACACTTCATGTCCTAACTCAAGATAAAGATTATAAAGCTCTCTCATATTCTTCTTGTTTTCCATTAAGCCTAACTAGTGAAAATAAAAACAAGAAACAAGTAAAATCAAGACTAACTAGTGAAAACAAGAAACAAAAAGATATAATTGCAGAATCTAAAGGAAATAACTTTGAGCACTAACACCAAGGATGTGAGTACCTTTTACCTTACCTCCCCGGCAACAGCGCCAGAAAAGATCTTGATGTCTATGGACGCTTCTATTCTTGTAGACAGTGTTGGGACTCCAAGTGCAGAGGTTAGGAGAACAACAACAAGTTTCCCTTAAGTGGATTACCCAAGGTTTATCGAACTTAGGGAGGTAGAGGTTAAAGATATTCCCTCTCAAGCAACCCTGCAATAAAGATACAAGAAGTCTCTTGTGTCCCCAACACACCTAATACGATTGTCAGTTGTATAGGTGCACTAGTTTGGCGAAGAGAGAGAGTAAAATGCAAGTAATATGGATGAAAATAATTGATAATAGCAATCTGAAATAAAAATGGCAGCAAGCAAACATGTAGCAGAACAGGCGGAAAACAGTGTTTCAATGCTTGGAAATAAGGCCTAGGGCTCCTACTTTCACTAGAGGACACTCTCAACAATGATCACATAAATGAATAACTGGATAAATTCTCTCACTATGCTACTCATAACCCTCTCCGGTTGGATAACGAACACTAATCATTGCGTAGAGCTGCAAAAAGCATTCCTTAAAGTAAGCATTCATGTCTAGTTAACCCTACGATGTCACTATGAGCACCCCAGAAGGTACTAGACAAACACCACAATTCATAGAGGAGACACACATGATGTGCACACTATCACCTTCACACCACGATACAAGGTGACTCCAAAGTTCATATTAATAAAGCACTTGAGTAGCAAAAGATGAAGAGTAACATCTACGAATTCAAATAGATTACAAAGCTCATGATCACATATAGATCACACCATGGGAGAGAGAGATGAACCACATAGCTACCGGTAGAGCTCTCATCCCCGGGGGAGAACTACTCCCACCTCATCATAGGAGACATCAATGGCGATGGAGATGGCGGTGGTCGATGGAGATGGTTCTGGGGGCACTTCCTCGTCCCGGCAGGGTGCCAGAACAGAGATCTGTCCCCCGAAACTTGCCGGTGGCGGCGGCGGAGCTGCGGATGTATTTTGTGGAAAAGGTCGATCTATCTAGGGTTTTCCTCCAGAGGAGTATAAATAGGCGAAAGGGCAAAGGCGGTGGAGCCCTAGGGGTCCCACACCACCAGCCGGCGTAGCCAGGGGGAGCCCGCGCTAGCCTATGTTGTGGGGCCCTTGGTGCCCGTCTTCGACTCCTCTTCGGTCTTTTGGATGCTTCTGGGGAAAATAGGAACTTCGGGATTTGTTGGGTCCAATTCCGGGAATATTTCCAGAACAACTTTTTTGAAATAAAAAACAGCAGAAAACATGGAACTCGCACTTGACATCTTATTAATAGGTTAGCCTCAGAAAACGTGTAAAAGTTCTATAAAGAAGGGAGAAAACATGTAGCAATTGGCATAATATCATCATGGAGCATCAGAAATTATATATACGTTGGAGACGTATCAATAGCAAAATATCTCTAAATTGATACAAATCACGCTTAAAATAGCCTAATTATGCCCCTAACTACCCCAAACGAAGAAAATCCTGCCCCCGCTCCCCTCCTCTCGGCCCCACAATTTTGGAAAAAAGCTCCCTCCTGCTCCCCCCGCTCCTACCGGCCCCACTGAATTTTGGAAATCCGAATTTCCCACGGGACAACCGTGCGAGTCCGAAATTGGCCCATCGGGCCACAAATGTGCTAGTGTGTCGTGCCTGCATGCGAAATCCGGCCCGTGGGCTGGCCAGACACGACACGACGGGCCGCACTTTTTCCGGCATGAGTCAGACCATACCGGGCGGCCAGGTATAGGAGGGATATAGCTGGCCATCTGGGCCGTCACTCGTGCACCGGGCACACAAGACTAATTTCCGGTCCAACAGCGGGCCTGCCATGACACGCCAATATATGGGTTGTGCCAGCGCGTGGCCCAGAGTTGTACCAGGAAGGCATATTGCTGAAATGAGTGCCACGTGTAGGCATAACTTGTCCCATTTATAGTTTATTATATTATTTTTACTTTTTAGAAAAATGGTTTAGAATGCCAAAAAATGGCCTAAATCGGCTCAAAATGGTCCTTTTAGGCCAGATTAGCATGGATGTGTGCGCCCCTGGCCTCACCACTTGCATCGCCCATCCATCTATAGATTTTCTATGAAAACTAAGACAAAGAGGGGTGGAATTTTGGAAAATAACGATAGAGTTGCCATCGTTTAGGAAACCAATCTGGAGTCATGTTCCGGATAGAGGAGAAACTTGGACTACGTGTCCATTAAATGGTTATCTCTCCTCTATGTCCTTTAGCATTATGTAATTGTTATGTATTTTCTAGGATATAATGAGTTGTGATAGTATGATTATATATGCGTGCTATTTGTATGATGTTACTATTAATGTTCCTCCATACTTTTTTATTATATGTATACTCTTGCCAAATTTACCTGTAAATCTTCAAGAAGGAGTTGGTGTTCTATAGTGGGTTCTAAGCTTATTTTTTCAACGATCGAGTGATAAAAATGTGTAAGAGGGCTATTATGTTGGTGTCACTAAGATAAAAACAACGGTGCTTATATCCTTTCTGTTGTTCAAATATTGGTTATATTATGTATTGATCTTAAGACAATATTTTGTTGTTTACAACTTAATACTTAGATATGCAAGCATAGAAGCGGTCTCGAAGTGAAGTATTAGTTATATATACGGTTCAATAACAGTCTATAAATATGGTTCGATAACTCCGGCTGATCTATAGGATACATAACATCACTCTTCTTTCCTTTTTGGTGTCTCGATACCAAAGGGGGGAAGTTTTGGGATTTGCAAGGGTCGGGCACAAGCATATGTTTTTATCATTTCTTGAGAGCTTGTTTCCATTTAAATTTGTGTTGAACTATTTGCTTTGTGTTGTTGCTTTGTGTTGAACCTTGTTTCTTATATTCATGTGAGACATATGGAATTATCATCAATGGTTGAGACCTTAAATAGCATGCATTGGTATTATTCTAAATCTCTATGCAAAAGGTATGATCTTCACCATCTCATATGTTATGTCTCACTTATCTCATGTATCATGTTGTTGTTTCCTTGAAGACTGGCTTAGAACCTTCTGCTATATCTTAAACCACCAAAAACCTATTTCCTAGTGTTTACAGTGAATCCTCCATTCAATATGCTTGCCAACATCTTTTGCTCCTTGTTGGGCTCGACACTCTCATTTATCGAAAGTACTACGATACACATGATATACTTGTGGGTCATCAAGGCTCGGGTATTAGGGTTTTCCCGAGGAAGGCTATTTATAGGCGAAAGGGCGATGTCGGTGGGTGGATAGGGGGCCACACCACATGGTCGCGCGGCCAAGGGAGGGGCCGCACCGCGATATGGCGTGGCCGCCTCCTTACCCCCCTTGGGGTCTCCTCCGGACTCCGTGTACGTACGTGACAGAAAATAGGACCTTGAGCTTTTGTTTTTTCCAATTTCGAGAATATTTCTAGAACAACTTTTCTAAAACTAAAGACAACAGAAAACATGAACAGACACTATGGCATCTTGTCAATAGGTTAGTCCCACAAAATGCATAAAAAATGTTATGGAGTGTATAGAAAACATGTAGCAATTGCATAATATCAACATACAATATCATAAATTATAGATACTTGGAGACGTATCACCTGTCATTCATGTTTTGCTCCACAAATAAGGGCAAGTGAGATACCACTTTATCATATCTTATTATGAACATTGCAATCCTGCAAATAGATATACTTCATGTTTCTTATTATTAGTGTGTTGGTATCTCTTCATGGTTTGTGTAACTATTAGGTAGATTTATTTGCATACTTCTTATTATGAATTGCCTAAGTGCTTGATCATATAGTGAGAATATATACATCGTATGAAGAAGATGTGTTCTTAAAAGTTCTTTTTCGCACTCAGTTGTGAACTGAATTGCTTGAGGACAAGCAATAAGCTAAGCTTGGGGGGAGTTGATACGTCCAAAACATATCTACTTTCCCGAACACTTTTGGTGTTGTTTTTCGTCTAAACTTGTGAGTTTTGAATACAACTAACACAGACTAACGGTGTTTCATCAAAATTTCCTTGGTGTCTTGTTTTTACGCAGAAATTCAACTTTCAGGAAATGAATGAAAAATATCGCAAAGTCCCCATTTTACCCAGAGACTCACGGATCCACACCACGTGGCGGCGCGGGCACCCCCTAGGTCGCGTCGTGGAATGGTGTGGCCGCCACGGCCACCCTCTCGTGTCCCTCTTTCGACTACTTAAGCCTCTTCACCTCAAAACATCGGGGGATAGATAGTTTTTCCATGAAAAGTTCCGTAGCTTTGCCGCCACCGAAAACCCCAATTCGGGGATCAGAAACTCCGTTCTGGCACCCTACCGGGACGGGGAACTGGAGGAGATCATCACCATCACCAAGGCATCTCCATCAACCATCCATGATTCCCCCATCCATGTGTGAGTAATCCCCGTTGTAGGCTGAAGGGGATGGTAGGAATTGGATGAGATTATTCAGGTAACAGATGCCAAGATTGTTAGGGCATGGTGCCTAGTATCCGTTATTAGTGCTTTTGACATTATTGCAACTTGTTATGCTTAATGCTTGACACTAGGGCCCGAGTGCCATAATTTTAGATCTGAACATGTTATTGATTTTAGATCTGAACATGTTATTGATTCATGAGCAAGTATACACATATCATTGTCCGGAATCTGAGGCCCCAAAGTGACAACAATTGGGATAAGTGAGGGGATGGACGTGATGTGAGGATCACGTGTGTTCACGGAGTGTTAATGATTTGCTCCGCTTCTATATTAAAATGATCACCTTAATTATCAGTAGTTTCCCTTGAGGCCCCGTTGCAAACAGGCTGGTAGGACAAAAGATGTTGTGAAAGTTTCTCATTGCGAGCACGTACGACTAAATACGGAACACCTACCTATGGTTAATTAGTACTTGAATGTTTTATCATTATTTACCTGCAATTGCCCATGTCTTTATTATTATATGAATTATCTTATAAATGCAACGTCTGTTCATCTGTCGCTATGGCTAAAGTTTTTTAATCCCGTTGTCTACTACAGTTATTGCTGATGTCTTTATTTCGTTTCTGCTATTATTTCACTACTGATTCTGATATAAAACTGTTGGTACTGATAAACTGTTGCGAGCAAGTATATTTCCAGGTGCATCTGAACTGACAATTCATCTGTTAAGCCTTATAAATATTCTTTGACTCCCTTTGTGTTGAATAAATAAATTTGGGTTTTGCTTCCCTCCAAAACTGTTGCGATCCCCTATACTTATGGGTCATTCAGGGGAGGGC
The DNA here is from genome assembly GCA_028641055.1 of Alopecurus myosuroides. Taxonomy (NCBI): domain Eukaryota; kingdom Viridiplantae; phylum Streptophyta; class Magnoliopsida; order Poales; family Poaceae; genus Alopecurus; species Alopecurus myosuroides. The sequence goes on from CM054060.1 coordinate 260,677,232, forward strand.
CAGGGGATGTGGGGAGACACCGTCCATGGTGGTCAGGTGGCTGCCGGCGCGAGGGGCGCGACAGAATGCGGGGAGGCGCATGCAGATAGGAATTTTCTGGCGTTAGTTGCGCTGCGCGCGCTAAGGGGATGTTTTTCAGCACAACCGTTCATGCCAAAAAAATAAAAACCCAGCACTTTGGTCGAAAGCCACCCATAAAATTTAAGGCAGCCCTTGGAGTCCCATTTTTTTTCTGTTGCTCCAAATTGTCTTATACGTTAGTTTTGATAGGGCATGCCTTATTACAGGGCAGTTGTTAGATATGTTCTTAGCGCCTCCTCTTTAGCGGCCCATTGCACATGCCAGAAGTTGGCCCGCTATCCAAGCAAAATATAGTTACTACCCACCTAGGAGTCAAATAGGACATGAACGCGTAATATACATTGGAATATACATGATATAAAAGGAAACATGTTGAAAAAGTCTTAATTGTGAAGTCCAGTGAGGCTTCCAATTATCGAACTCTCCTATTAGACTTCTAGTTTCGATTAGAAGCGTGTGGGAGTTTATACCATGTGAAATTCCCATTTTTGTATGACGGTTCATATATACAGAACGTTGATACAGTGTATATGCATTAATCTGAATTTGTACCTTATAATACTTATGTGTCACTGTGGAACTAAATTAGATAGTAACATCACACGTCACAAGAAAAAAAAATTATGTGACAAGTAGTTAGTAAAGAGGAAGATGTTTGTGGGAACTAGGTATGTTACACTAACATCACACATGTCAAGATCAAATGATTCTATGTTACTCCTCATTATGACCAATCTTACATCATCTCTGGCCGGGTGCCCCTAGGACCACTTTTCTTTTGTCCCAGCGAAGCAAAATCCGTGAACCCCCATCAACCCAAAATAGCATAAGCAAAACCAAACCGAACATGATGGCTCGAGGCTATCACGGGTGCCGGCAGAAGAAACATCCAATCGAGTCCCCCCACGTGCCTTGGCCCACGTCGGATGTTTGTGGGGTTGTCTTTGTTTGGGTTGGTTACGACTGGGAAGATGTCCTCCCCACAACTGAAAATAGCGCCGGTGGAAGAGTTTTGCCCCTAGGATGTGTCATTTTTCGTCAGGCAATTGTCTTGGTGGATTCCAACGGCTAGAGTTGCTCTTAGGCCTATGCCAATGCATTAGGCGCAATAAAAACTTTAGAAATAACTTTAATAAATAAGAAATAACTAATACAATGCATTGTATTTTATGTGTTGTGTCTATTTAATGATTTGGGACTCATGGCTAGCATCTCATTTTGTTTATGACCACGTGCAAATGTTTTATGTTAGCTAAGTTACATTCTCACTCAATTTTTTCATTAATATTACTACCACGTCAGCAAATTTGCTATAAAATCGGAGACTTGCATTGGCATAGGTCTTAGATTTGTGCCAATGCATAATCTCCTAGCAATATGCGAATATTAAGAACCTACCAAGCAACTAGTTTAATTTATTGTTTTTGCTAGGTTGTATCTTAATTAATGATTTGGGGCTCATTCATGCGATTGGGCTAAAAATTATTTTGCCTATGACCAGTGTTGTATGTTAGTTAAACTACTACATCATCGAAATCTTTACCTAATAACAATAAGGTTTCTGGCAAATTTTTCGTCCAACATAAGATGACAGATTTACCCTCCCACAAAACTTCATACAACGTCTAAGCCTCTTTGGATTGAAGTATTTTCAAAGGAATTTTGGAGGATTCCAATCCATAGGATTCTTTCCTAAGGAATTCCTTTGGATCAAAGGAATCACACCTACAAAATTCCTATGGATTGTATTCCTACACCCCAATTCCATAGGAATTTCAACATCCACTCTAACCTCTTTTTTACACTCATTCGCGTAGGATCGAGGCAACTTTCCAGTGGATTCATCCAAATGACTATTTGCACAGTTTTCCTCTGTTTTGTAATCCTATGTTTTGCACCTACAATTCTATCAAATTCCTACATTTTGTTAGTTCCTCTGTTTTGTAATCCTGTGATCCAAAGAAGCCCTAAATTGCCATCGTACAGTTTCACATATTTCTTTCTCCTCGCACGAAACCCGGTCCTTCCCCAGCACAACCCCGTGCCTACCTCTTCTCGTCCTCCTCACCCAGGCCTCTCCTCCGCCTTCTAATCCTATTCATCGTGTCAATGCGCCCGACTCCTGCTGGGCGAGATCGACCGGCGGGCCCGACTCAACGGCGGCGGTGGACTGGTGTTCCTTTCGCTGAACAAGGCGAGAAGATGAATTGGGAGCACGACGGAGGCGGAACTAGATCTGAATCAGCTCGATGTCTTCTCTTTGACGTAGCGTGCTAGGTCCGGACTGCACTGCCTGGAGCCTGCCTTCCCCAGCCGGGGCAACCCTGACACGAGCGGACACATCAGGTCGCGTGGCACACAATCGATGTTGCGCTCGAAGTCCTCCTCCTGGGACTCGGCGAGGACGAAGGCCGGGGCGTCATCGCTCCTGGAATAAGAGCGAAAGCGGACGAGCTGAGGGTGCCGGCGAGCGGGGAAAGGCAGTGGAGCTCGTCCGGTAGGGAGACGGCGAGGAGAGAGATGGGCTGTCAACTGCAAACTCGCGCGTGGAGATGCCACCAGTTAGGGCTTGTCAACCTCAATCTCCAGGTTGCGTCCGTATTATCTGTATGCCCTACTGCTCGGAATCCCCTCGCGTCTTCACCGTTTATCAGAAGCCCAGGCCGTCGTGTTCCTCACCATCATCAATTTCGCCACCTCCTGCAGTTTGGCCGCAGCTCCACCTCGGCCTGACAAGGAGCCCATCTTGTCCCATCACGTGCAGGTCAACCACTTTTCTTTCCCAGTTATTAGTAGCCAATCCAATCATGTTTCTCTTATCTCATCGAGGGTATGGTGTGGTCTATTCAATCAGAATTTCCCCGATTTCTGCAGTTTGTCTCAGAGTCTATAGCTCAGACATTTAACTTGAATTTCGCAAAATTTGCCCTTTCAGTCTGTTGAGACTGTCATTGTCACTCTGTTTTCTCCTTCCTGTAATCCCATTTGGATGGCTACCACTGCTTGAGTTGTATAAAAATAAAATTGGGGTTGAGTCGCTTTGCTAAAATGTAGCGGTACTATTGCAAAATCTTTTGGAAGCAAATGAAATTCGAGTGTTCAGTTGTTCCAACAATATACCAGTAGATTTATGTAGCACAAGTATTCTAAAATTGTATTAAAAAAAATGAAATACCACTGTGTATATTCATCGGTTTTGGGTCAGAACCAGGACGCAGATGAATGAATGAATAAATAGGCATGTGGTTTGTTGTCGTCAGATTTGAGGTTGTCCGTTTTACTGGAAGAGAGTAGCAGTCTTACAGGAATGCTTGAAAAGAGCAATGTACTAATTAAAAATTGTTGTGTGGTTGCAGTATTGAGTTGGATACTTGAGTGCACATGGATGAAGCTAGCTCTAGAGATCCAGTTTATTATTTTTGTGCAAAAAGTTAATCTCCACATTCGTCAAAGGAGAGAGAGCATGCCGTCCGGTCCCTATAATGTTTCTCCAATCATGTGGATTTGCTTAAAATTAACCATTCGAAAAACGTATGCATAATTAATTATTTTGTATTTCATATTTCTTCATAATTTCACAAGCAAATAGGCAATATATATCCATATCTATACCTAATAATATTTTCTTCATATTTCATATTTCTTCGTCCATCGATTTCTTGTCGCCCGTCGTTACTTGAAACTGTCATCTGTGCTTTTTGTACGGAATTTCTCGCAATCCCGGCTAGATCTAAACATTTTCCTGCCGATTTCCTACCGATCCGGATGATTCCTCTAGGTGGCCTACCAATTCCGATTCTCCCTTTGGGTGGAACGCCTGCCATAAATATGGCGCCCGAGAACGCCGAAGCGGCGCAATGGCCGTCGAAGCTGGAGAACGATGCCATGGAGGAAAGCTGATGTCAACAGCGACGAAGCTGCCATCTAGATATTGCATGGAGGTTGACGAAGCTGCCATCTAGATATTGCATGGAGGAACGGTCACTACGAGGCCGACGGCAACGAAACGGACACCATCACCTCCTCCCCTACCTAGCCGTCAGACGTTGTGACCGAGCCAGAGTGGCACGCCCTCATCAACAAGGCCATCGTGAGCCTAAGAAGTACCAAGCCATGGTACATATTTAGAGAACAACCTCGCGGTTTGCCCTAGGATGACTCTCAACACTCCTCACGCGACCATGGACTTCATGTTGTTCAGTGGCAGCAAGGTCATGATCGTCAAGTGTTGGTGCCGAAATTACAGATGAATTCCCTATGCATCCAATCGAGCAATTTCCCGAGTTTACATACTGTCTTCAGTCATTCAGTTGGTAAATGCAATTCCACTCGATTTTGCTATAAAGTAGTATTGGATAGTTAATGATAATTTACTTTGGAAGGAAATTTAAGGATAGATATCCGATTTCAAACATATCACACATATGCTAACGTGGGCCTACGGGCAAAACGTAGTCTTGGCTCTTGACACTCGGAGGTGTTGATGGACAATGTGTTTCTCGATTATAAGTTGACTTTTGTTCTCTTTGGTTGCAGGGCATGTGCATGTTTACCGCTTCTCGTCCCAAAAGAGATCGACAACAATAGCATTGGAAAGCATATTATAAGTTGATTGGCGGACAACGACAATGGAGAATTGGAGCATGAACAACAGTAAAAACACGGTGCCCATGAGATTCCTTCAAGGAGCATGTCGACGCCGTCGCAGTAGTTTCTCTCTATTCTTAACGATTTCATTTGGTACATCAATACGGTCTGTGATTATTTTGGGAAGTTTCTTGGTAAAATCAAGCCAAAACAAATACTAAAATATAAAACTAAATAATTTTTTCGCTCATGACCAGAACATTTTATGGATCCTAATCGATCGGTTTGTCTAAGCTAAACCTTTTCATCTCCCGATGCAAAGCACGGGCATTTTTACTAGTGTCTATAAAACCGTGATCAGAAGCTTACATTGACATATCCCAATGTTGCTGACTTGAACCCGGCACGCATTTTTGTATAAAATTAGGATTGGATTTATATGTCCGAACACATACTCAAGTTTATTTTAGAACAACTTATTTACCGATCAGCAGAAAGATAAAGAGGTTACCGGCCGGATGGGAAGATCCTGCCATATCGTCACTAGGGAGTAAAAAATGGGCGTCGAAGGGCCGGTGTACACCTTCCAGTGAACGTGGCACTGCACCATGCAGTTTGCTAGCGCGTGAAGTATTTTCGTTGCAGGAAGCTTCCTCGGTCGGCCTCCATATATACTGCTCCTTAATTCCAACAAATCAATCAATTCAGGCGTCCCACCTAATCGTCCTAGGATCAAAATCCACGGCTCCTTTCCTTGCTGATCATCTTGCTACCGTACCCATCCACCAATCCATTGCTTCTATTTACCCATCCTCCTGGCCTGGCGTATTGCCTTGAATTGCTGCAAAACTCATGGAGTGCGCCGACATCTTGATCGCCGCGGGGCAGACGCCGTCGTGGCAGCCGGCGAGGCAATGGCGCAAGGCTCTGGGCGTCATCCGGACGTGCCACAGGCTGGCGCGAATCGGCACCGGCGTCCTGCAACGGAGCACCTCCTTTGTCGCCATCAACATCTACCACGACACCGACTCCGACTCGAACGACAATGGCGCGGCGTTCGCCGTCGCCGCCGACGACGAGTCATTCAAGGGCCTGGTCAAGGAGAAGCGCCAGGACTGCTTCCGCCGCCTCGGCGCCGGCGCCGGCATCGCCGCCGCGCTGCACTCCGACGCGGACCGCGGAATCCGCGGGGACGACGGCGACGTGCGTCGCCGAAGGGAGGCGTTCGGCGACAACACGTTCCCGAAGCCCAAGCCCAAGAGCTTCTTCAGCCACGTCTCGGACGCGCTAAGCGACGTCTTACACATCGTGCTCCTAGTCTGCGCCTTCATCTCCCTCGGCTTCGGCATAAAGGAGCACGGCCTCAAGGACGGCTGGTACGAAGGCGCCGGCATCTTCCTCGCGGTATTTCTCCTCGCGGCCGTCTCCGCCGTCAGCAACTACAGCCAATCCAAGCGGTTCGACAACCTGGCCAGCGAGTCTGTCTCCGTCACCGTCGTCCGCGCCGCGGAAAGGCGGGAGATCTCCATATTCGACATCGTCGTCGGCGACGTGGTGATACTTAAGATCGGCGACTCCGTGCCGGCGGACGGGGTGTTCCTTGAGGGGCACGGCCTCCAGGTGGACGAGTCCAACATGACAGGAGAGTCCGACCTGATCGAGATCGACGCGGAGAAGAGCCCCTTCCTCACCGCCGGCGTCAAAGTCATCGACGGCTACGGCCGGATGCTCGTCACCGCAGTCGGCACCGACACCTTGTGGGGCGAGATGATGAGCTCCATCACCAAGGAGGCCACCGAGCCGACGCCGCTCCAGGAGCGCCTCGAGCGCCTCAGCTCGAGCTTGGGCAAGATCAGCGTCGCCGTCGGGGTGCTCGTCTTCACCGTGCTCTCCGCACGTCACTTCACAGGCTGCACCAAGGACGACCAAGGGAAGCCGCTGTTCGTAACCATCGTCGTCGTCGCCATCCCAGAGGGCCTCCCGCTTGCGGTGATGCTGACACTCGCATTCTCTGTGAAGAGGATGGTAAAGGAGAACGCGTTGGTGCGCCGTCTGTCGGCGTGCGAGACAATGGGTTCCGTCACGGTCATTTGCACTGCCAAGACCGGAACGCTTACGCTGAACCAGATGAAGGTGACCGAATTCTGGGTCGGCACTGAGCAGCCCAGGGCCGACACGGTGATCGCTAGCAGCGTCGTGAGCTTGCTCTGCCGGGGAGCTGGGATGAACACTACGGGAAGCGTGTACAAGCAGTACAACGTGTCGCCGCCGGAGATATCTGGCAGCCCCACGGAGAAGGCGCTGCTGTCCTGGGCTGTGGCGGACCTCGGCATGGACGCCGACGCTTTGAAGAAGAGCTGCAAGCTTTTGCACACTGAGGCGTTCAGCCGCGACAAGAAGCGCAGTGGCGTGATGATTAGGGACGAGGCCACCGGCTCGGTGAGCGCCCACTGGAAAGGTGCCGCGGAGATGATCTTGGCGAATTGCTCTATGTACATGGACACGGACGGAGCAGTGCGGATGCTCGGCGTGGAGCAGAGGAAGAACCTCGAGAAGGTTATCAACCACGTGGCGGTGGGCAGCCTCCGGTGCATCGCTTTTGCCTACAAGCAAGTCGTCGGCGAGCAGATAAAGATTGAGGACGAGGGTCTAACATTGTTGGGCTTTGTTGGATTGAAAGACCTGTGCCGACCAGAGGTCAAACCGGCTATCGAAGCTTGCACGAACGCGGGCGTCGCCGTCAAGATGGTCACCGGAGACAACATTCTTACGGCCCGCGCGGTCGCAAAGGAGTGTGGCATTATCTCCGACAGCGACCCCAACGGCATCGTCATCGAAGGTCACGAGTTCCGCGCCATGTCCGTGGATCAGCAGCTCGAGATCGTGGAAAAGATCCGCGTCATGGCTCTGTCGCTGCCGCTGGACAAGCTGCTGCTGGTGCAGCGGCTGAAGCAGAATGGCCACGTGGTGGCCATGACCGGCGGCGGCACCAACGACGCGCCGGCGCTCATGGAGGCTGATGTCGGGCTGTCCATGGGCGTCCAGGGCACCGAGGTAGCCAAGAAGAGCTCCGACATCATAATCCTCAACGACAACTTCGCCACGGCGGTGACAACCACACGGTGGGGACGCTGCATCTACAACAACATCCAGAAGTTCATCCAGTTCAGCTCACCTGTCAACGTCGCCGCACTGGTCATCAACTTCGTTTCGGCGATCACGACGGGCAAGATGCCGCTCACCACCATGGATCTCTTTTGGGTGAACCTGATTATGGGCCCCATGGGTGCGCTGGCGCTCGCCACGGACGCGCCCACCAAGACGCTCATGAACCGTCCGCCCATCGGTCGCTCTGCCCCGCTCATCAGCAACGCAATGTGGCGCAGGCAGCGTTCCAGATCGCCGTGCTGCTGGGGCTCCAGTACCAGGGCCATGATGTCTTCGGCACCGACGAGAAGGCCAACGACACCATGATCTTCAACGTGTTCGTCCTCTGCCAAGTGTTTAACGAGTTCAATGCGCGGGGGATCGAGAAGAAGAACGTCTTTGCCGGGGTGTTCAAGAACAGGGTATTCCTAGCTATCATTGTCGTGACGCTCGCCCTTCAGGTAGTGATGGTCGAGGTACTGACAAGGTTCGCCGGCACCGAAAGGCTGGGACCGGGGCAGTGGGGCGTCGGCCTCGGCATCGCCGCCGTTACGTGGCCTATTGGCTGGGCCGTCAAGTTCATCCCCGTGCCCGATCGGACGATCCGTCAGATCTTGACACGCCGTATTAAAGGCCCCCTTAGCGGGAAAAATATCGCGACACACCGGAAATCGTCCTAACCCATATTGCATCGTTCATATTTCACATAGCTTAGGTGATTCCTTTTTTCTTGAACTGTAGGTGATTCCTTTTTTTTAACCGTAGGTGATTCCTTGATACATTATTAGCCGTAATCGTCGGTGAATATATTTGTTCAGAGTACTTCCCCAGATCCTCCATTTAGAGCCAACTGAATTCAGTTCTTCAAGAGCAGGCACAAATTGGTGAGTATTTTCATAAGCATCTCCAGAGCCACATGTAATTTCCCCAGTAACAGTGGCATTGTCGTGACATTTAACTGATGCAGCAACAAACCACAAAGCCAAAGATCACAACCCAGCTACTAGTAAAACGAGTCGGAAGCAAAATCTACCAGGCCATTTGATTTTTCTGACTGCCATATGGACTGTTTCGTGTGCGATGTGTCTTGTATTTTTTATAGAAAACGGACTGGGTCTAATTTAAAATTATGTTTGAGGAACCAAAATTATGTTTAGAAAAATAGGGGTTGATGTAAATAAATAATTTGGTGTTTTCAACTCTACTCTTTAAATGCCAAGCCATTTGACTTTTCGTTGGCTACCAGCCTTCTCAGGCCAAGCCATTTGACTTCTCGTGACATTGCCCTGTGGGCGTGCTGTGTGTATATGTGCCTTTTTTTTTTTTAGAAAACAGATTGGGTCTAGTTTAAAATTATGTTTGAGGCACAAAATTGTGTTTAGGGAAATAGGGGTCAAAGTAAATAAATGATTTGGTGTTTTAATTTTTTAAGGCTATTTGACTTTTCGTTACTGCCATGTGGGCTTGCTGTGTGTACATATGCCTTGTTTTTAGAAAATCTTTAAGCCTGCTAGTTGGCTATGAGACTTCTCATACCATTTGACTTTTTGTGACTCTATCACATGAGTCTGTTGTGTGTGCATGTGTCATATTTTTTTCGGAAAACGTATTGGGTTATCTATCTATCTATATCTTTTATAAAATACTACCCCATTAGGGGATCATTTGATTTGTCTATCTTGACATGCAACACATCCACGTCATCAATTAACCGGAGCATTCTCATCTTGATCCATCTATTTTTTCGTCTTCAACGTGATGATGCAAGTCAAGTCGATGGTATAATAAGCGAAGATGCAACGCTTTCCCTTAAGCATTTTCGCTCACGTGTCTTTTCTAAATAATTCTCCTCGTACTTCGCTTCCTATTCCTCATTGTACAAATCTCAACCCTTCCATCGTATCCACTGCCCATAGTGCTTCCAATCCCACACGGGAAGAACTGTGTGTTGCTGCAGGCCAAACACGTCTCAAATTCAGCACCACGTCTGTGTGGTACCGCATGCCACAAGTTCCCTCGAGCGTCACTCTATGGATCCACAACATGAAGGGCGTGTTCGGCTGTCCGCGTAGGGTCCAAACAGGCCCCACGCACACAAAAAAGTCTCATTTGGTTGCTCGCAAAACGAATTGGGCCGAGCCCCCATGACACTTAAAACACACCTCAGCCTGTCCCGAGGGGAGCGATCGATTCGGCCGCTTCCCCTCGTCAGGTAGAAATAGGCAAATAGAGGGGGGTCACATGCGCGTGGATACGCGGGGATTTGTCCACGGAGATGGAAGAGACGAAAAATTGGTGCTGGTGTATGGCGCCAATGCTAGCCTCACCCATTCATTACTCAGTCACCTCAAGCGGGAGTAAAGTCTCCATTATTTCGGCACTGAAGGAGGAGACTGCGACGGCTGAGGTAATTTGGATCTGAGTCACCAAAGGAGGAGGCGGCGACGGCGAAGGCAACGAAGGAGATGACGGTGAAAGTGCACTATGGTCAACTAGAGGGGGGTGAATAGGTTGACTACCAATTTTTTTTTCTTTTCCTTTTAGTGGGGCTAAGCAAGATAAGATAAGGTTCTCTAGATGTGCATCTAGGTGAGCAACCTATGTGGACAAGATAATATGCGCAACGGAAATAAAACGAAAGGTAGCAAGATAAACCACAAGTGTAAACAAGGAGACAAGGATATGATTCCCGTAGTTCCTTCTCAAAGAGAAGTACGTCTACGTTGGAGAGGTGGGGAGCCACCTAGGCACTCCTCAATAGCACGGTTGTGCACACCTTGTTCTCCTTGAGCTTCTCCGGTGAGGGAGATTCTCGTTTCCACTATGAGGTCGACTTGAAGGCGTTGACGAAACCTTTACATGAGCTCGAGGTCACTCCACAAGATGGATGGAGGCTCTCAAGCAATCTGTAGCTTCTTGCAACAAGGTGGAAGCTACAAGCACAAGATCTACTAAGGTTTCTAGGCCTCAAGTAGGATTCTAGATCTACTAGGTTGTGGTGGATGGATTTGAAATTCCTTTTGTGGAAGTGTGGATCTTGGTCTCCTCTAGCTCTCCACAAAGTTTGGTAGTGAGTGGGTGAGTGGAGAGGGAGATCTAGGTGGGTGAACCTTTCATTAATGGCTAGGAGAGTGAATGGGAAAAACTTAGCATTTATGAGGAAGGGGAAGGGGTATTTATACCCCTTCCCACAAAGTGGCCGTTGTGCAGTCTTGGATGCACCGGAGGCTCTGGTGGTTTCACCGGAGGCTCGGTGGTCTTCTTTAGTTGCGCAGCCGCGCGGCCCAAATCTTATCCGTGGAAGGGCCAAGGGGCGGAGGCTCCGGTGGAAAGGGCGGACGCTCCGCCCACCGGAGCTGCACCGGAGGCTCCGGTGGAGCTTCCGCTCTTATCCAACAGAACGTGCTTTTGGCGGAGCCACCACCGGAGGCCCAGCCCCTAGTGAGCCAGTGTAGAGAGCGGAGCCTCCGCCCACCGGACCCGCACCGGAGGCTCCGCTGGAGGATCCGCCCTTATCGAATAGAACGCCATTTTGGCGGACCCTCCACCGGATGCGCACCGGAGGCCAATCCCACGTAGGGCCTGGTGGAGGTGACGGAGGCTCCGCCCACCGGAGGTTCCGCCCTGGCCTCCGCTCATATGCACCAGAGGGAGGTTTGGGCGGACCCTGCACCGGACCCGCACCGGAGCCTGGGGCGGAGCCTCCGGTGGTTTCACCGGAGCCTCCGCTCCATGCACAAACAACTTCCCAGTTTTCTTTCTCCCAACTCTTTTCATTTCAACCAAAATCGCAGCCCATAGAATTAGTAAACTTGATGAACCTGGGTATTTTCATATATCAAATAAACATTAGATCAATAGATAGGTTGTCATATAATTATCAAAACGGACGATGATCTTTAGACAGGTGCTTTGGATCTACTACGGTGCGAGGTCCTCGGAGGTAGCAACGGCAAGCACCATTCACCTTGCCAGAAAAGTCACCATGCCCTTTTCTCCATGGAGGTAACAACCATTCCCCCACATAGACTAGCACTGATAACTAGATCTGCATATTACTTACGCATCCTTGATAACCCACAATTATAGGTGATCGCAACAGTTTTCGAGGGAAGTAAAACCCAAATCTATTGATTCGACACAAGGGGAGCGAAAGAATATTTATTATCCTTAACAGATGAGTTGTCAATTCAGCTGCACCTGAAAGTAGACTTCCTCGCAACAATTTATAAGTGGTAACAGTTTTATAGCAGCAACAGTAGTAAAATAACAGCAGTAGTAAAATAGTAACAACACTAGCAATCGTGAAAACATTAGTACCATCGTGAAAACAGCAGGATAAAAGTAGGCATAGGGAATGGATGAACGGGCCTTGCATGGATAAGATAGTTCATGTAATAATAACAATGTGGGCATTGCAGCTAGTAATAGAAAAGTATCCAAGTTCTAGGCAAACCATAAGCATGTGTTCCAATATAGTCGTACGTTCTCGCAATGAGAAACTTGCACAACATCTTTTGTCCTACCAGCCCGTGGCAGCGGGGCCTCTAGGAAAACTACTGGTAATTAAGGTGATCCTTTTAATAAAGCACCGGAGAAAAGCATTAACACTCCGTGAACACATGTGATCCTCACATCACAGCCATACCCTTCGGTTGTCCTAATTTCTGTCACTTTGGAGCCTCGGGTTCCGGACAACAATATGTGTAAACAACTTGCAGGTATGATCCAGAAAAATAATTATACTCATGAAACAATAACATCTTCCGATATGAGATCATGGCACTCGGGCCCAAAGTGACAAGCATTAAGAATAACAAGTTGCAACAATGTGTATAACACTAACAACGGATACTACGCATTATGCCCTAACAATCTGGCATTATTACATGAACGATATCATCCAATCCCTTCCATCCCTCTCAGCCTACAGCGGGGTTTACTCACACATGGACGGGGGAATCATGGATGGTTGATGGAGAAGGAGTGGCAGTGACGATGGCAATGATCTCATTCGAACCCCCGTCCCGGCAGGGTGCTAGAATAGGAACTTATTATCCCCCAATTGGGTTTCAAGGTGGCGGCGGTGCTCTGTGGTGTTTCTATGGAATATGACGAACCCCTTGATGTTTTAGGGTTACGTGCGATAAGTAGTCGAAAGAGGAGCCCGAGGGGGTGCCTGGGGCCCCACACCACCAGCCGGCGCGACCAAGGGGGCGCGCCCAGGGGTGGTGTGGCCCCATCCTGGCCCCTCTCCGGGTCTCCTTCTGGCTCCGAGGGTCTTCTAGTGTTTTAAGGTCTTCAGGATCTTTTGTGGGCATTTTCCTGAAAGTTGTTTTTCTGCACAAAAACGACACACCAAAGTAATTCTGTTGAAACAACGCCAGTCCGTGTTAGTTGTATCGAAAACTCACAAGTTTAGAAACAAACAATAGCAGAAGTGTTCGGAAAAGGAGATACGTTTTGGACGTATCAACTCCCCGAAGCTTAGCGTATTGCTTGTCCTCAAGAAATTCAGTGACAACTAAGTGCGATAAAAGAACTTCTACGAACACATTTGTTTCATATGATGTAAATATACCGACTGTATGATCAGGTGCTTAGTAAATTCATAATAAGATGTATGTGAGATAAAAGTCACCTAGCAGCTATGAAAACTATGAAGAGATACCAACAAACTAATAATAAACAACATAAAGTATATCAATCTGCAGGATTGCAATGCTCATAATAGGGTATGATAAAGTGTACTCGGTTTCCCTTAATAGTGGAGCAAAACATAAATTTTAGGGCACCTATGAAGTTCAAATGAAGACGATAAATAAAGATATCAAAGATACAAGCATCAAATTTATATCACAATTAACCGTATTCTGGGACAAGCACATTACACTAAGAATGACGGCCATGCTCTCAAGAAGGTGCATAAAGTGAGAAGGTGAAGACTCAACAAGAAGCATGGATTAACTCATGTGCTAGAGGTTTTTATTTTATTAAACAGAGGTATTGAAAACATTTTTTAGAGAGTTGTATGCTTATATCAACGAATGGTAAACAGACAATACAGTATGCCACAAGCGAACTAGATTTCACAAGAGCGGCTCCCATAGAAGGATGCATCTGGGTAGAAGGTCATCCTTCTTTCTCTTTTGGTTACACAATTATGCTTTGACTGATAAATTAGGGGCAAAAATAGTGAAGAGAATTTGTTGTATTAATTTGGGGCTGGACACCAGCTGCCAGCTCTTCTATCAATTGGATAAGCAGATGAAGCCACTAGTCCAGGGTGTGAAATTCAATCAACAAGTGAGATAAAGATTATCTATTTACGTCCTCATGAGCTAAAACGGGGGCACAAAACAGGAATAATTTTTCGAAGGTTTTAAAGGTAGCACATGAGAAATTTATTTGGAGTGGCGGTTAAATACTACATATATATAGGTAGGTATGGTGGACACATTTAGCAAATTTGGTTTTGGGGAGTTGGATGCACGAGTAGAGCTCATACTCAGTACAAGTGAAGGCTAGCAATAGACAGGGAGCGGCAATCAAGAGAGCAACACCAGTCATAATCATGCTTGCGACAAAATAAAATTAACAGGGGCATAAAAGTGATATAAATACTCCCAAGAAAAATAAATCATCAAGGCTTAATTGAGTTTTTGTTTTCAGTCATAAGCATGCGTGAGCATGTGCCAAGTTGATTCAAGCGAAACAATCAGAGGGAGATACCAAAATGTCATACCCTTCTATGAATAAAACAATGCAAGCAAACATCTATACGACATGCTATCTTATATTAATAAGTTGGAACTAAACACGAGAGAGTATGAACTACTAAGCATCAATTAAATAGCATACACCTTACACGAACAAACTAAGCTTGTTCACATGGATGAGTATATGTACAAAAATAAAAGAAATAGAGTTCATACCAGCCTCTCGCCACAACTTGAATTGTCGTAAATTATCATTACTACTCTTCACTCGTGTGGATTGAATAATATAGAATCATAACCAAGCTCCAATGGAGACACGGAAGGCCGATGAACTCTGCAACAAACTTTCCAAAACCAAATAAGTACAACAAATATTTTTGGATTTTCAAATTTAAAATGAGAACAGAAAGAAACAAGAAAAATGTCGAGACATCGTAGTAGTTTTCATAGACGGGGGTGCCATGAGACTACGAGTAGAGACGTGGGGGAAACGTGGTTGCGCTAAAGACGAAAACACAGGTTTTACCCAGGTTCGGTACGTCGTAATAATACGGCGTTCCTACTCCTGCAAACTCACTATTCAGGTCTAAACCCTGTGTATACAAATACAATGTGAGGTTCTGTTTAGCTATTCGCTGAGGATCAACTTCCCGGCGAGTTAGCCTCTAGCTTCTTCTCTATCATATCTCCCGTCCGGCTTTATATAACAGCCGGGTTAGAGCATACAGAGTAGGAAACCTAGAAGACTACGGCGACTGTTAACTTGGAAAGTAAGGAATCCGCCTTCTACTCCAAGCCAGATCACGTGGGCCGTGATCCGGGTTCTTCTAGAAGCCGGCTTCTGTGCGTCAGATTACTGGGCCGCCCAATGGACCGTAGCCCACTTCCATTCGGGCCACCCGGGCAATCCGGCACTTTAGACTACCATCCGATATACCCCTATTTGGTATATATCCGACAGTAGCCCCCAAGAAGGATCGAGACTCTGTTTTTGCCGTATTTCGTCAAATGCATCCTTCCGAGAAATACCGGCCTGCAGTCTTGATTCTTCTTTTCTTCCTTTAAAGGAGATGGTAACGTAAAACTCGGAATTCAGAAAATCCGGCTTTTCTCACACGATCCTTCGCGGAGAAGGAACTTCCTACGTCAGCGCTAAAAACTTGCTGACGCAAGGGACGTTTGGGTTACAGGCGAGAAAACCCAGAAACATCTTTCTGACAGATTCTCGCGGGAAACGAGGAGATAACCATAATCATCCTGTCGATTCATTTCCCGGATTTTCCGGCGAGTGACACGCGTTGGACATCCAACGGTCAAAAGAGCCGTTAGCATGCATCCTGACGGTTTTCCGGCTATAAATAGCCTTCTTCGTCCTCTGGAAAAACCTTCCGCTCCTCACTTCGCACGCCATTCCAGCGCCCAAGCTCACAGCAGAGAAGCTCTCGAACGCGAATCGCGCCCAAGACCTTACCGGAGATGCCCTAGCACCGCCCCTCGATGGCTTCACCGCGTCTTCCCCAGCCCATGCCGTCGCCAAAGAAATCGACGATATCATCAACACAAGGGACCCGCAATTGAATTCACCAGTGCGGTCCACCGGCGACGAGCCGGTGAAAACGATGGACACCGCAGCGGGCGAAGGAAACCTCTCCGCCACCGTAGATCTTGCGGGTTCCTCCTCCGCGCCCACTCCGCCGCTCACTCCCGAAACAGCGGAGGAGAAGATTGAACTTGTCGGCGACGAGCTTGCGGCCACGGAGGTCGCAGCATCCACCGCCGCCGGAGTTAAGGAAGAGACGGAGATTGCCGGCAATTGGAGTCCGAGTAATATTTTACCATCCCTCCTTCCGACAATGGAAAAGGAAGGGCTTCTGGTTAAAGACAAATGGCGGAGCCCGGAAGACGAATCCGAGCCCATGCCAAAAGACGGAGAACGCGTCCTCCTTACTTCTCATATTGCGAGAGGTATGGGTTTGCCACCTTCCACCTTTTTCTTGGACGTCCTTAACCATTACGGCATTCAGCCACACAATCTTCCACCAAACTCCATTCTCTACCTAGCTGGCTTCCAAGCCCTTTTTGAAGGGTATTTAGGAATAGCTCCCAGACTAGATTTTTGGCAATATTGCTTTGGAGTGAAGCGCAACCCTACAGAGGGTGTTCTTCCCGTCTGCGGGACTATTTCTTTCACTCTTCGGAGGTTCAGGGAAGATTGGTACCCAAAGATAAAAACATCAGAATCCGTCAAGTTTTGGACGGGTTCCTTCTTTTACCATCATGACATCCCGTTTCCCGGAAAAGAAAACGGGGTTCCTCCATTCGTCAATTCCGCTGCCATTCCTCAAGAGAGTTGGGCAGTCGAAGCAGTGCAATCTTTGCCGGAAGACCTGATGAAGATAAAACGGCGTATTGCCAAACTTACCTCTTCCCAGCCTCCCTTAACCGGAACAGATACTGTCTTGTGCTGATTTGGACGCCGTATTCAACCTCTCGCTTTTCGTTCCCGACTCCTTTGCGAATACGAAGGGCCAGAAGATAGCATAAGAGGGACGGACAAAGCCTTCTCCAAAAGGGACTTCAAAAAACGAGTTAACCAATTGGTCGCTACTCGTGTCCAATACACAGAAAGTTTGGAAATGTATCACGAAGAAAACCCAGTCCCTAAGGTACTTATATTTTCCTCGATTTTGGGTTTCTCTCGGATTATCTCTTTTTCCTGACTTATTCGGATCTTTGCCGTCTCCATAGTTCGAAGAACTCAAAGGAGTCGATCTTTCTTCCGACGCCGAGCTCGACGAACTACATGCCAGCTTTTATGGTGGCCGGAAACGCAAGAGGCAGGTGACCTTTGAAGAAGTGATAAATCTTGACGGAACTCCCATCGCCGCCTCCGGGTATTTTCCTGGAGCTTTATATTTATCATTCCCTTCCGGTTGTTTTGAGATATTTATTTCTCGGATGTTTCCCTTTTCAGCCTTGCTCCAGTTCCTTTAAAGGCAAAGAAATTGAAGAAACATAAGGCTACTGCCAAAGGAGAACCATCTTCCGCTGTAGTTTCTCCCCCTTCAGCTGTATTCAGCGGGGAAGATAAAACCACAAACCCGGGCGCAGAATTTCATCGGTCCAGCCAGCCTATTGCATCCAACATGGATGCGAGGGAAAGGGCGGGACCAGAGATGGGTAGAAATCTTCGAGCATCTGGGGAGGACGAATCCATTCCCACTTTTAACAGGAATTTCCAGGTAAAGGAAGAACCATTCGATGAACTCGGATATATTCGCCCAGAAGCTAGAAAATTCTTCACTCCTGCCCCTCTAATCCGTCCTTGGCCACAAGGCGGGCTAATTGTCCGCAATGACTTCGTATTTTCACCTTGTCAGGTCATTCAGGATGGCCTTTACCACGTTGGAATCCTTTTCTCTGAATATGTAAAGGATTTCAATGAAACCTTGTCAAATTTGCAGGAAATGAGCCAGGTAATATCTCTAGCCCCCAATCAATAAGTCGAAAGCATGCTGTCCACT